>JAFMSR010000016.1:3809525-3856320 GCA_022818135.1 Saxidomus purpurata
TTCAGCATTAATTACGCTCGGTATACTTTTTGATGTTAAGCCGGGTTAAAGATTGCACAAACAATGAAAAATAAAAATGGTAATCCACTGTTTCAAAACTGTGGATTATCACTTTTATTTCACTGAGAAAACTCTATAATTCACTGGAAAACATAAAATAAATTTGTTTATTCAAAGATTATTTCAAACTTGCATATTTTCATTTTGAACAAACGCATAGCCTCAAAGCAAAACAAATCATAAAGCTGGCAGACGGTCCGAGTTTCGAGCCACGCTACCGTAACTTTAAGTCTTTGGTGTTAGGGTCTGTGTATTGTTAGCACTGAGGTATTCAGTAGGTCGGGAATTAGGACTAGATGCATGCATGCGCGGTTCTCATGTGTATTTAAAGGAACATGATCACTTTTGATGGTTCACATACTCGTATCATATATATTACCAAGGAGTTGTCTCACCAGTGAAATTTATGTATACTGATATTTGTACAAAAAAGAACAACCCTGTGGTTTGCTGTTAAAATTGAAATATCGTGCAGTAATACTTGTTATGATATTGCAAAAAAAGTGACGCTTTCTGACGCGCGATAGTCCCTACTTTCTTGTGTGAAGATGCGAGATGGATATAAAAGAAAAGCATAGATCTATTTAAGAAATAATAAATGTCTCCCTGTATTTTATCGTTGAATAAAATATAGTCAGGAATTTGGATGCGTAGTAATTCAATCACGAGTGCGTAGCACGAGTGATTTAATTATTCGCATCCAAATGACTGACTATATTTTATTCAACGATAAAATATAGGGAACAATTTATTATTTCGATTCTAACACGTTATTTTCTTTGAAAATAAGCCGAACTTTATTTAACGCGTAGTAGTACATCATTGTAACCTTAAAACGCGAGATACGATTGGACACGCTTGTTTACATACGTCACGTCGTTACGTCATTTAAGGCACGTCGTCCTTGGAAAAACGTGCTGTATTTTATCGTAAAATAAAATACAGGCTTTTCCCTATATGCTTATATAGGAAAAGCAGCCGCTTGTGTTAGAATAAACATTATTTTTAAGTAAATACAACGCAGCTATATATCATTTTTCTTTCAGTATATTGATTTTAGTGTTACATCCGTGCAAATTCACCGTGATCATTTGACTTTAAATAAAAGAAATTAGCAATTTAGCTAGTCGTCTCTCCGTTGCTAAAACGATAAAGAATAAGAACACACACATTTATTTACTAGAAAACACGTTACTGCAATATCAGTATGGCATTATCGTTGGTAACTGTCATACAAGTGTTAAATTGTATATAACCGTGAGTTATTTTCTTTTAAACACAACTGAATGCGTCTTACACAGTTTAAATTAGTTAGAATAAACCGAGTTAAAGCGTTTGTCCGTGTTAAACGACTTGCTTGTGTCGCCGCACTCTGGATTTAGCACCTTTTTGTCCTTGCTCGATCTCCAGCGAACCGTTGCTGTACAGGTTTTCCATCCCTGGAAAAAAAAGAAAAATGACATTCAGTTTTTTCTCGTCAATGTTTTATATAATTATAATGAAAAGAGATGCACCTACTGAAATTAAGAGTTGGGCTGACTTCAATTAAGCAAATTATATACAATACTGTACTGTACACAATTAATACCAATCAATGATTCTGTAATACTTACTTAGATCAATAATTATAATTAAAAAGAAGATTAATTTACTTACGTCTGCAAATTTGGCTCTGAAATACACCCTGACATAATATTCTTGCTTCCCATTTGATTGTGTCTGAAAAAATGTTCAGAAATGATAACGGCTAACATTTTATGCAACGTTTAATTTCTTTGAACTCTTTAGATTTTTTTTGTTTTCTCTGTAGATCTAGATGCTCTATCTCATTCTCTACTTTGAATGAAATCATTTTTAAAAAAAAGAAATAATTTATTGACGTTACAATTGCTTAAGATAGTCCACTGGCTGTACTGGTTTCTTTCAATTAATCGGACAGAAACGGGACCTTTTTCTACATAATTCTGCCAATATTGCATATAGAAACCAGTTAAAAACCAGTTAAACGTCCCCGAAATATGCAACGTCCGTTCAATTATCCGGACAATTATTAATTTTATTTGTGTAAAACGTATGTTATTTTATCATAATGTTTTTTTTTCTTTCTGGTTGATTTTCTCACATAATGCTCTGTACAGCTAAAGAAAACAAGTGGCTTTCTGGGAAATCGTATATTTAGGGCTTTATCGTTGGTACCGGTTTCCCATATGACCAACGCCCCCAGAAGAGGTTAGTTATTTTGGTTTCGGAGGATAGTGCAAGATGCAGAAAGCGTCCCGATTCCAGAGATACCCCTGGTTATACATGCCAGGTGTATAGCACCCATACATGGGACCTCGGTTTTAGTCTCATCCGAAAGACTGTTAGTAATTTTTCTCAATGACGGACTTCGGTTCAGGATTAATGCTATATATAGTAACCAGTTGCTTTTTCCCGGATAGCATTGTTACATGATCCGGGTATCTTAATTACGCATTGGATCAAAGTATAACTGTATATAATAATTACGTGCAAATCGAAATTGTCCGGATAATTGAACGTCCGGTTAACATGTAGGAGTCAGTGTACCCGATTTCGCACACTTTTCATGTTTATATGTTGGGAGAACAAGAAAAACAACTGACTTTTCACATTATTCTACGTAACAAACATGAAAAAACTTGCAGATTCGCTGGATTATAGATTGATGTAGATGACTGTTGCATTTCAGTTGTGAAAATTGCCACTTGTATTGATTTTTTTAAATATTTTTGCAACTGAACCAGTGACCTCGGTAAGATTTGTTTATGTTTACGTCTGCTTTTTTAAAGCGAGACTCGGAAACTGGATCCTTCCGATGTCATTTCCGTCTGAAACTACCCAAATCCCATAAAAATAAAACAAAAACAAGCCAAAATCAACAACAGTTTATTCAGAATTTACATAGAACTAGAAGGTGTGCGAAACCGCGTCCTGTGCGAAATCGGGTACACTGACTCTACTGTGCAGTGCTTTATCAACTCATTCAACTGCTTGAAAAGTCGAGACGAGCATTTAGATTTCGGTGCCCCACACCGAAGCCTTCGGCTAATGGACATGCACATAGATAAATGTTTTCCAAAAAAAGCTAGGTAATGCAATCATAGAGACAACTTAGGCCTACCTTTTCCTTGAACCACGCCTTTCCGATTTTAGGGAACGTTCTGTTCCAATACGCTGGTAATACAAGTAGTGACTTAGTGACCAAACCATGGCTCACATCGATAGCTTGATAACGCACCTTACAAAAACATATGTAAAATATTGCACTAAAAAGTACTGCTCTAAATATGTTCCAAATCATACTTTTTCATGCAAAATTCGAAAGGTAAACGGGTCGGTAAACAATACGTGACGTCATAAACAACGTCACACGCGCGCTCCGGAAATTGCTATAATATTGGAATCGAATGAAATAGATTTTGTTGTCATCCTCAGCAACAGGAAGATTTGTGTAAATGAGTGTTGATACACCGGTTCATTTTGCTAAAGACTTAGTTGGATCAATATTTAATTAACATAAGCATGAAATAGCAGACATGACTATTAAATCTTAAAATCACAATGGCACATCAGTAGATGTCTCTACAGATCCTGAATATAGGGAGCCTTGGGCTTAAAGTTTGATAGCCTTTTTTCACAGACACCAAAATAGTACAAGTCTGGCATCTTATAAATGTTACAAGTAAAATAGTACAAATAATACTTAACACCCTGTAACTAAATTGTTGCAGTGATGACAGATAAGATGATAAGTAATACTTTTAACATACTACTTTCGTATAAAAAGGTTTACTATAATGTTTACAATCACTTTTATAGCTGAAGTATTTCCTTCCGAGTGATCCGGATCTCAGGTTGTAACGAAAGAAATAGATTCAATCAAAGCTATATCTTTACAGAGCTTTAAATGCTACCTGTCGTGAACTATGAGGAGCCTATATAGATGGGGACGGGGTGACTCACTAGGCGGATAGATTTTTTTTTTTTTTGGTAAACTATTAATTTTGTGGTTAGTAGGACAAAGGTCAATGTCGGGTTGATATTTTACCCCGAAAAATCTGGTCAATAATTGAAGAACGAATCTGATTAAAATCATCTCCTCAAAAACGCTACGCTAGTTTCTTTCAGATGATCGTGTACTTTAGTCAGATTGAACGTATACATGTAGGCGTGTTAAGCATGACTAATATAGCTTAATCTTTTTTATTTTGATTTCAGTAGGTCAAAGGTCAAGATCGTCATGAGTCATGGCGTCACTTTAGTTCATATCATAGGAGCTCGAAGTCGTGATTATGCCTTTTCCAGCTTTGTTTTGTCTCTTTACACTCATTTAGGAACTAAGCTCACAAAATATGAGCTTAGCTTTCCCAAATCTTATCTTTTATGTTTTACCACTGAAGCACCCGGTATTTATACTGAATTCTTTTTTCAGTCTACTGCATGGGTACTTCAGTGGTAAAATGTAAAAGTTCAGATCAAGGGAAAATAAGATCATATTTTGTTAGCTTGGTGTTTAAATAAATGTAAAAAGATATTTAAAAAAGCCGGAAAAAGCATAATCCCGACCTCGAGCTCGCATGTTCAGTCAGTTAATACATTGGGAACCATTGAGTAAAAGTGCACAGAAGCCTGTGAATAGATTTGTTTTCCTTCCAGAAAGTTACAATCATACCTTCTTAGCCTCTGATTGCAATCTACCTATCAATACTTCAATGTCGCGAAAACGTATAAGCATGATTTTAGTAAGGAACTTTTTTGATAGGATAAGCAGTTTGTTTCAAAAATATTAAACGGCTGTAACAACTTTGAAGTTGTGAATTTGTTCAATACAAAATTATATGGAGAGAAACGCCGGAAACGCACATAGTATACATGTCCCGGCTAAAAGTTTGTTTTGAGGGGTTTGTTAGAGGAGGCGTCTAACATCGTGCTCTCGTGACCAGTGTTGCAGAATTACTTCAGTCGGATCACTGTAGGTGTGCTGTAGGTGCCTCAGTCCACCTAGCTGTAAATGAGTACCAGTAATAGAACTTACTGGCGCTTTCACTTTGATAAATGATAAGTTGCAATGAGAGCGATTGAGTTCAAGTCAATTAGTATATAATTAAAACTGAATTACCAAGCATGTCACTGTAAAGTTGGGAAAAACGATGACTTTTCATAAACTCAATAATAATATTTCCAGAGTGTAGTGTGTTTTGGATGGGATAAGAATGGAACCGTGAAAATATCAAACACTTGGTATAAAATAAATTCAACAACTCAATTTTATTTGCAACAAATGATAGGTAAAATGTTAAAATAATTCATTTAATCGTGTTGAAGCTGTCTCGTAAACATTTCCAGATATCGCTTCGCTCGATTCCCCCTATCCCCCAGCTTTGCCTCTGGGCGGGAGAACCCAGTCCTCCACAGTAGACCATGTAAGGTCATCTAATCTTACTAATTTTTGGTCTTTGTAAAGTTGTTGAGGCCTTTTATCTCATGATTGTATAGACATATACATTGTATCGGCTTCCGGTGTGTAAATATTTCAAACCTAATTTTTACTTAATAAATGTCTCTGGTGTCATGTTTTAAGTGTGAAATCTACTTGTCAAATACAGTCTTGAAATGAAGCACTTAAGAAGCATTAACCACACCTCTCCGGTAATGAATTCCATGTTTCAATGTTTCATACACAGACTGTTTTGAGACAAACAGTTGTCAGTGACCGAGGAAGAACTAATATAATTTGAGCAAATTTTGTATAGGACAGTAAGAAAAGGTTACACATTAAATACCTCAGCTCTGGGCTTTGCATTTTTAGACACAATAAGTACAAACTGCCATTTCTGTGACTCAGTAACGTTATTTATTACTCTTACAAAACAACAACAATAACAACAGCACATAAACAGTTCATGTATGTCCGATCAAATATTTAGACAAACATGTCCGATTTGAAGCGCTTGTCGTCATGAAATCTTTTGCTAGCATAAGTGCATATTGGTCTAGCCAACCTCTTTTCAGTCCTTGATTTCCAAAACACACCTATTCTACATGTCTTCCAGCCCTGGAAAAGAGAAGTTTCAAAATAAGGAGCAAACTGAAAGTGATCCAGACATGAAATTGTAGATATAAAGTTTAAATGAAGTTAAATCTTTTTGGTGTCGAAGGATCAGGGTTCGATTCCAGGTCTGGTCAGGTCAGTTTAATCAGAGGTATGCAGCTGTAAGTTGTTTCTCTGTCTCCTATCTTTGATCAGGGGTCGTGTCTTGACTGACGTAAAGTTTCGGAGAGTCAGCCTCGCAAACCTACAGGTGCAAGTAAAGTTCAGAGAGTTAGCCTTGCAAACCCGCAGGTACTTGTAAAGTTTCAGAGAGCTAGCCTCGCAAACCCACAATGGGACATGAGCTCAAAAATAGTAAAATACCATCCGATTTCTCTCTCACTTTTACCACTATAGAATCTACAGGTAGATATAATAGTAAAAAGGGTGGGTCTGGGGAGGGGGGGGGGGGGGAAAGAAGGAGGTGGTCGTATTTTATTATATTTGAGCTCAAATTGACAAATTAAAACAATTATTGAGAATAAAATAGAAATTACTAAATTGACTGAAGTATTTCATGTTTATATCTAAAAAACGGTTGCTAAACTTGCTATAATGTGCATGATGTGTTGATTCAAGTTGTCGTTACAGGAAGTTAGTAAAACGCAGAGCTAATTAATACGCAATACAATACATGTACATTACAAATTTTATTTAAATTGTCGGGGAGTCATATACAATAAACAGTAGCTATATGAAAAGCTATTGACCGACGCACACAAAAAATCAACCAACAGTAAAATCTGACAGACTATGAGAAAAACAAACAAACAAAATAATTGAATATATAAAAATAAGATAAGATAAGATCTCGATCAGGATGAGGATCAAGTAAGCTCAAGTTATGTGACACAACATATAAACGACAGCCATTTATGTTTAGACATGTCATACTTACGGAGGAAACTGGAAAGACATACTTACATTTCGATACTTTGCTCTCATCATCAATTTCAGATGCCATTCTTTCACACCTTTGGCACGTTTCTGCAAAAAGAAAGACATGACTACGTTTATAATCCATTCGAGAATAAGTAACAGACGGTGGGGGTAGTGTGCAGTACAGTATCTGTGAGAAGTCAAACAGTCTTCTACTAGTAAATCTCGATATGATTAGTGTAGTTACCTGCAGTAGCAACTCACGAACAGGTCAGATAAATACAGAACTGACAAGGTTACAGGGCTGTCAATCGGCTGTTTTGGGGGCCGAATATCGGCCCCATTCCCCCTCCAAAATACAATGTAGTATGTTTTCCCTCAACTCAGGTCTAAAATTCCCCTTACCTGGTAAACAAATATTATCAAAATCTTTTTTTTATACAAAGGTCAGCAAGTCCGCACAAGTAATCTTTAATGATATTAAGATGGCATCAATACCTAAACAATTTTACAAAGGGTGTGATTGGGAAGTACCATCGAATAGCAGTCTGTAACTGGAATTATGACCGAGAATAGGCAAGATGTATTTTATCTGAAGTTTTATCATTTTCCCTAAGTTAATCCCTTTAAAAAAATCACCTTTGTCTTGAAAATAACGCAAGGACCCCGGTCCCATTCACCCATCTATATGAGAGGTCGGTAAAGGGCGTTTTCCCTATTGAAATTTCTTTATAATCATAGTTTTCCCCAAACTCTAACTTTTCACCAGGATTTTTGTGTCCCCTGCAGCTAATCTAGTCTAACTATTTCGACTCCGAAGGCAAACCGATTTTACAGACTGATATTTTGTAGACTGTATCCTGTTTTCTCGTATTATCAGGGTGCTAAGCGTGTAAATTTGTTACATATAAAACAATATATATTTTAGCAACATTATTTTCATGTTATTTGATAGAAAAAATACTCATCTTTCAGTTGGTGTCATCATAAATTGCATGATTTTTCTCCTTACTGTAAATTTTGTACAGAATCTGAGGTCACCCTCATACTCCGAAATGAGAAGAAAGTTTCATGTAGTCTCAGGGATTTATGTTTGAGTCTCGGGCATTGCCACATCGTAGAATCCAAAAACTTACAAATGTCAAGGTGCATAGCTTGGCATAATATGTTACAAATAACATAAAAATAATAATGATAGACAGCAGAATAAAACAATATGGGCACTTTTACTATACCACCACACTAGCCTAATTAATTTGGCGTTTCAGTGTGACCCCTTTCACAGATCTGATATTTTATAATTGTCACACCTCTACGCCTAATTTTAAAGTCCTCATAACTGGGCATAGCCTAATTAATTTGGCGTTTCAGTGTGACCCCTTTCACAGATCTGATATTTTATAATTGTCACACCTCTACACTAAAATATCAGCCTATAAATTCGGTTTGCCTTCGAAGTCGAAATAGTTAGACTACCACCACACAAAATAAGGAAATTTCAGCATTTTAAGTAAAATGCCAATTTTTTTCATGAATTTTCAGTCAAATCGCTTGAAACATTTTTTGTGCAAGTTGTGTATCATATATCTGTAAATGATAACAATGGGTTGGCAATTTGATCCCTTTAATGTTACAAAAAACGAGAATATGAGAAACCCTGAGAATACGAGAAACAGGGATAGATCTAAACTTTAGTTCAATGTTCACCTTTTAAAACGGTTTGCCAATAAAAAAAATCGGATCTAAATGGGTCAAATTGTTCAGCCGATTGAATTAGGCTACTATTAATCATCAATTCAATTTTGCCTAAATTGAGGGGCTATTGTGCCTCCCCCAAAAATGCCATGCTTGAACTTGAGCTGTGGATCTATTTCTAAAAGCCCGGCGGTGCTTTTTTTTTAATTTCTGTAAAAAAAAAGATATGCCAAATGAGTTATATCAATGCGCTTACATGTATAAATTGAGCAAAACTAAATACTTCTGACCATTCGACTTCCGTTACCTTTCCTTCAATTGTGGCCCATGCCACGCGTGGAATATGCCTTATCCATGGACCAGACAAAGCTTCTCCAATTGCTATCACAGAGTTATAGACCAGGGCCCGTATCCATAAAGCATCTAAGTTTTTTTCTTAGCAAATTTAGTTAAGGATTTTTTTTTACTTAGTAAAGAAATTTCCTTAAGTTTATATCCAAAAAACTCCTTAGTAAAAATCTTAGTAAAGAATTTTACTAAGACAATATTTTTCCTAAGGGAAAAATATTTCAGTTAAGAAATTTCTTAAGTCGGTTGTTAAGCTAAATCAGGTTTTCCGCGTCTTAAAATAGTAACGTTGTGACGTCATTTCGAGGCTCGCGAAATTCAAATATGGCGGAAAACAGCAAGACGGAGACACTTGCTGGAACATTTTCAGCTGTCACGGCGTTGATGAAGCACGCTTTGGTCCGAAATAATGTGAAGACATAAGATACAAATGGGTTTACACTTATGATATGCGTTTGGAGCTTGAACTTAGTCTGGCTTCAAATGTCATGTTGTAGTTGTCGATCCAAAGTCAACATTTTGACCCCCCCCCCAATTTTTGGGGTTTTCGGCAAGATAAAAATAGCGAAGTAAACCGGAAGTTTGCAGCAGACAACAACACAGAACTGTCAAAATGGAAGCGGCGGCTGTGAAAAAAAGGTCGGCAAACTTTACGGTCCAAGAATGTATGCTATTGACGGAACTTATGGGTGAAGTCCATCCGGACTTCATTGACCAAAAGCTCAGTTGTCACAAAGTTGATAAACACCGCTTTAACAGCAGTAAGTAAATCTACTGTACTGGTTCCAGACCACCAAACACGGACGGACGGCCATCAAAACAGACACTTGCTTGATTATTTTGTTAATATTTATTTTGTCTGTCACTGAAAGCATGATTAAATTGTCAGGGAGGGGGTAGTGATAACCTATTAAGCTTGAAAGCTTATTTCCAATGGCAATGGGGTTTACCAACAAAAAATGAAAATCAAGATGGAACCAGAGAACATCGGGATCATCTTAAAGCAACATGTATTACTTGAATCAATCACTTTTGCAGACTGGCTATATTATCACAGAAGGTTTCAATTCAATTTAATATATTTTATTTAACGATGGTTACACAATAAACAATTTTAACATCATTTATCTCACTTGCGGTCGTCAACAATATGATTAAAGAAAACATTTACACACAATCAAGCATTCTTAACACATTAACACATTTAAACCATCACAGAATTTTCACTAGATATATTATCACAGAGGGTTCACTTTATCACAAGTTGTATTGAATTCAAACCAGTAGTTTTCAAGTTATGCTCTGGACATGGAAAAGTAACAAAGGGCAATAACTCTGTAATTAGTCGAGATGGAGTTATGGCTCTTGTGCACTGCACTTCCTCTCAAGGTGCTTGACCATTGTATGAAGTTGTATTGAATTCCAAGTGGTAGTTTTCAAGTAATGCTGGAGACAAAGATAATGTGACTGACCGACTGACTTACCACTTGGTGACTCCTATATGTTATTTCTACCCAATACTAAAATTTTATCAATATCACTAAATTTGTAACTATATTTCAGGGATTAGCTCTTCCACAAAAAAATCTATGTGGAAGACATTAGAGGATAGATTTAATTCATCGGCAAGTATGCCAAGACAGGCATCTGTGCTTCAAAAAAAATGGGACAATTTGGTTGCCAAACATCGAAACCTGTATGGCGACTATAGGAGGGCCATATCATTAACAGGTTTTGTATATTTCTTGTACATTTTGAACATTTTCCACAACTTTTGTACAAACTAAAGGTTTTTCTTCAAATAAGAATAAGAGAATATTTACAAAATATGTACAAACTAAAGATTTTTCTTCAAATAAGAACAAGAAAATAATTACAAAATATGTACAAACTAAAGATTTTCTGATCTTACAGCAGTAACTATAAAATGAAACTAAATACAAATGTTCAAACTATTCTGTTTTATGATGTGTTGCATAGAATAACATGATTAAAAAAAAATCAACAGGCAGAGGACCACCAGCCATGCCAAGGCCGTCAGTGTTGACAGAGGCAGTGATGTCTGTAGTTGGCAAAGACAGTGCCAGTGTTGTAGGAGCCACTGGGGCTTCATTTGACTCCACTTTTATAATGAAGTAAGAGAATAGATTGGAAGCCTAATTATTGTTACCAAGCTCATGTTTGTATTACTTAAAGTGACTGTATAAACAAGGGCCACATGTAGCAAGATATTAAGTTATCAAACATAATTATTTCATATATACCTGAATACTCAAAACAGTTTTCAAGAAATACTTGTAAATTCTCAATGATATATGCCAGTTGCAGTTAACATGCTTAAGAATTTAACTGGGAACTTCTAAGTTCAAATAATGTTTACTGAAAATAATAGTAATTTAAGTTTTCTCAATACAAAAATTTTTATCTGAAAGATAACTGTTATTAAACACCGAAGATATTAAATACATCAATACAATGTATCATACTGCTAATTAACCCAGTGTTGTTATAGGTATTGAGTACAATAACTGATATGTTATCATTCAAATATATTTTGCAAACTACCTCAAAATATTTCTCCAAAGTAGTAAAGAAGAAAAGGCTGTTTTAGTTGGAAAAGACATTTCTCTCCCCCCACGCCACCCACCCTCAGCTTATTTGAGGCCAGGGTTGTGTAAATGTTAGATTTTTTTATTGAGAAAATTTAAATTACTATTATTTTCAGTAAACACATTGGCACAACAGATGACAGCACATTAGACACAATAGACACCTTCACATTGGAGTCAATATTGGGTGAAGAGTCTTCTGTAAGGTAAAATTTACAACATAATGAAAGAGGAAAATGTCTTACAATGATTTCAGATTGATGTTTCCTTTTCTATTATTGTAAGTCAAAAGCTGAATTTTGATTCAAAATGTATACACTAAATCATCTGACTAACATTTTTCCTTATAATACACAACAATAAAAGTATTGTCTTCAATAAAAAATGTGCATACAATATGTTCATCTTCTTTCAGTGATCCTGTCCAAACAAATGCCAGAATTGCACCTGCACAAAGGTATTACATGAAATATTATCTAATTTCTAGAGCATTTTTTGTATTCTTTATTTAGGCAATATATTTCATTAAAAACCCCAGGATCATATTTATGAGAAGCTCTCATTTTATTAAGAAAGATGTCTTACTCTTATAAATGACATTTATTTGTTCCAAAAACATTCCAAATTGTAATTTATAAACCAAAAAATACATATTAGAAACTTAGCACATTATTTTTTTTCAATGACATCACAAAAAAAAGATAGACTTTCTGACAACTAATTTACTCAAAGAAACATATTTGAATACAAAAGAAAGGCATATGTTAACATTGTTTTAGAGTCAATTGAATTGAATTGTTTAAGTGTGAATAGAATATTGTTTTATCATTAAACTATCAATAAATTATTAATTGTAAATTCAAAAAGATTCTGGGAATTTAACTGATAGTGGAGAAAGTTTGTCTTAAGGACATCTCTTGTTTGTAAACTCTTAACAAATATATCACATTTAATCAGTATTTGTCATCAAAATTGTCATGCAACAAATCAATATATTAAATGTATTTGAATTTAGTTGTTGATACAAAAATGCAAAGTAC
Organism: Saxidomus purpurata; assembly: GCA_022818135.1. Lineage (NCBI taxonomy): Eukaryota > Metazoa > Mollusca > Bivalvia > Venerida > Veneridae > Saxidomus > Saxidomus purpurata. Next base: position 3,822,269 of record JAFMSR010000016.1, read on the forward strand.
TTCTACATGTCAGAAGCCAAAGAAGCATGACTGAACCTTATGTTATAAAAAAATTAGCTTTCTATTAAAGTATTTAGCAGATTTTAATGTATATCTGTTGTTACCTAAACAAAAATAGCAAATTTCTTTGCAGAAATGTATTTTGTATTTTTTTCTTTTCAGTAAAACAGATGTTAAGTGCTGCTGTTGCACTTGTGCTGATCCTGAAATGAAAAATTTAAAAAAAAGAAAACTTGAACTTCAAATCAAGTTTTATCAAAAAAAATTAGAAGAATAACTTATTGTTATCAAACATACCATCCAGGCATCTTTTAATATCAGTATACCTTTGTTTACCTACAGCTTATTTAAATATTTTAATGTGGTCACTATAAAGTTGATAAAGCATCATGTTTGTTTGACATACTTTTAAAACATGTATTTACTTTTGAAAAACTTTTCAACTATTTCTTTAATACTTTCATATTAATATTTGCTATGTTACATGTTCAAAATAAATATTATATTCATCATCAGTTAATATGAGAATCTATCAGTTGAGGTGTATATCCCCTAATAAAGACTGGGTCATGGGACTCACAAATGGCATGTAACACTGTGAAAAATACAGTTTGTCATACAACAATCAAAAATATTGATTGCAAATAAAGTCACGGTATCTTAAACCATTCTGTGGCACAGCAGCATTTTGATTTCCAGCATTTAAATATTGTTGTGGAAATGCATCTGGGGCAGGTACATTGTGTGCTTTACAAATGTTGTGCAGTACAGCACATGCCATTATAACCCTGAAATAGACAATTGTACTTTGATAATTATCAATCCCAGATACTTTTTTCACAAACAACTATGTCTCCTATCCCAATGAGTTTATCTTTTGACAGTGACAAAAATTATAGCATGCATTAAGGAGGAAGTGTGGACATTTTGTTTTTTGGGTCCTGTGAGCCAAAATTATATGTAAAACAGTTACTATACTTCATTGTGTGCTACCAGCAAAATTTTATGAAAATCCAGCTAAGTGGCTTGTGCAAGCAGTTACATTTTTTCATAGGTTTGACCGTATTCACATAAGTGGTTACCATTTTACAAAAGATTGATTGTATTCTGATAATGCACGTGGTTTCAATTTTTCATAGGTTTGACCGAATGCTGATAATGCGAGTGGTTACCGTTTTTCATAGCTTTGACCGTATTTTGATTTTGCAAGTGGTCCCCATTTTTCATAGGTTAGACTGTATTCTGAATGTACAACTGGTAAACGTATAAGTAGCTTCCATTTTACACAGGTCTGACTGTAATATACTTGTATAGGTAGTAACTGTTTTACATAGGTTTGACTGTATTCTGCTAGCGCAAGTGGTTACTGTTTTATCTCGTTCTACATGGCATATGAACAATCACTGTTTTTAGAAACGTTTTTGTGTCCAGCATCCAACTTCATCCCTTTTTTAAAAACAAGTTTGCAGTGACATAATTATACAGGATAATGAGAAGAATGAAATTGTCTGTCTGTAAAAAACTGAAATAATGCAACACCAATACAAGCAGACCAAACATTTGTCTACCTACTTGCATGTTTTCTCTGGTGAGAGTCTAACCTCTCCTTGAAGGATACCCCATCTCCTTTTCAGCTGCCCAATTCCCCTCTCCACTTTACTCCTTGTTATTTTGTGTGACCTATAAAGTTAAAAAAAATACTGATTATTGATTAAATTTTTTTCATTATTTACTGCTAAAAGTTTTGTAGCGCATTGAGTAATAACCACTTTTGAATACATTCAATTTGGTATGAAATTCATGAAGATGTGCATTCTCAAAATAGTACCAAAGTCTGGCATTACAAAAAATGTTTGATTTTACAGTTTTTAAGATAGAGATATAGGATGTACCTGGATGGATATGCCATAATTCTCGTTAATTGTGCTCACTTTTTTGTTGGATGTCAGATTGTATTATTTGTTATGTTGTTTTTCTACATTTTACATAGTGTTGTGATTGGAAAAAATGGAAAGTATTTTCAACAAATGGAAACACTTCATTGAAGTATGATTACAATAAATTGAATTTAACTGATTTAATATTTCTATCTAGTCATCTAAGGGAAAAAAGTGTATTAAAGTGTAATGTTCATGTATATATCAGACAAAGTCAATAATTTACTTGATGTTTTATGAGAACAATAAGGACATATTATATTAGGATGATATCATATGTACTAGCCACTTAAAACACTTGCATGATAAAAAATAAATAAACAGTAAGTTACTACAGTGTCTAATATGGTTATAATTTACCTGTTGTAATGTTCTTGTGAATTGTTTCCTGGATGTAAATATGGCGTCATGAGCCATCTCTTGCATGGATAACCACTATCTCCAAGGAGATAGTGGTCCCCTGCTGGTAATATTCTGCCTTCTAGCAGTTGCCATAATCTGCTTTCCCTCAATACCCTACTATCATGAGTTGATCCTGGCCACCGGGCAACTATATCTATTATCCTATCCTCATGGTCAAAAACAACCTGCATAAATGATATTTAAAGTCAGTGTGTGAAATAATAGCCTTTATGGAATTCGGATAAATATTTTTGTACTTTTAAACAATGTGAGTAGCAGCTTAAGGACATTTCTGTTTTGGCTATGACCCATAGAAACATGACAGAAACACTAAAAAGTGAATTAACATGATAGTTTATCACTGAGAAAATTCTGAAACTAATCTTGAGACATGTATTGCAATCTAGAATTACATGTACATGTATATTCACTGACACTGAAGTTGTTGAATACTGTATACATGTAATTAATGAAATTTAAAGTATGTAGAAACAAATGCTGACTGTTACCCTACTTCAGTTTACTGAGCATAGGTAAGATATACATGTATATATGTATACATTTTATGCCATTCCTTACACTTATAATACCTGTGTGTTGATAGAATGATAACCCATTCTGTTCACAAAAATGGCTTCATCCCTGGTGGGAGCAATGATTTGGATCTGTGTCCCATCTATCAATCCAATCACATTTGGAAATCTGGTAATTGAATTGAACAATCATTATTCTTTCTGCTAGTAATACTTAACTTATATAATATATTTCAAATTAATGTTAATCATGCGATTTTTCTTCATTGTCTTCATCAAAATTAAATTATTCTTTTTAATATCAAAATATTTAGTTATTTTAGGTGAATTATCATTGAATATAATTACATGTATGTACCTTGCAAGGTGGTAAAAACCTTCCTTATTCTGCTGGAGGTCAGCTTGCATGGTAGGAAATTGAACATGTCTGTATCATCTGAGGGCAACTCAGAGCATCTAACGTCTGTTTAATTATTCTGGACACACTTGACTGGGCAATATTATGCAAATCTCCAGTATTCAGCTGGATATTTCCAGTTGCCAAGTATCGTAAAGTCACCAGAACTTTATATGTACTTGAAAAACTGTGATTTCTTTCAGTTTTGGGCCTCAAAATATTGTCCACTTCATTAGTTATATACTGAAGAGCACCATGGTTAACTCTATATCTGTCATGTAGCTCATTGTTGGAAAACTTGTTTAAATCCAGCCTTTCTCTGAAGTTTCGTGCCATATCTACAATAATATTTAACACATTTACATGTACATACAGAGATCAATGTAAGCAACATCAAACTTAAGCCGAGTAAATATGAAACAAAATGAAGACTGCCGCTGATGATACTGAGTTACTGAATTATACATTTAAATGTATCTTACTTACTATTGACAAATTAAATTTTACAATAGTCAAGTAAAAAGTGTAAAAATACATGTCAGTGTTGTTTCAGATAGTTGGAGGAAACTTTGTCTCTTTAATAATTTTAGTCTTGAAAGCCATATGAAATTTATAAAAGATATAAGTTCAAATTCAAAGGTTCTATTGTCTTTTGAATTAATTTGTTAATGTGGAGTCACCATGGTGCATTGGTACTGCTGCACCTCATGATCTTAGGTTAGATTCTTTACATAGCCAGTTGGTAGTGTCCTGAGGCAAGACAAACAATATTCCACATTGCCTTTCTCTCTTCGAGGTTGATTCAATCTTGAGTGAGTCTCGAGAGTGATTGATAAAAGGTGTAAGAATTTGTTTCGCAATTGAATATAAATACATGTAATTTAGTAAAAAAAGCTTCTATTGCATGCCAGAAGGCCCAGGACCTGGTGCAGAAAGTGGGCACAAAATCAGACTGATCTTAAACATACACACAGCCATTATAATTTTAATTTCAATGCTATGTTCAGATGTCCAGTAAATGATAAAAGAAATCTACCGGTGCCCTTACATCTAGAAGTAGCATTTAAACAAGCGAAAGTTGTGGATTTAAGCAAGGACATTCTGCGTCATGGACATACATATACACTTACTTGATTGCTACACAAGCCTCTCAATCAAAATAACAGTGCTACAGCTGTACATTGTATGTTATTTGGTTTTTGAAGTGGTTACGGGGATATATTACCCGCCTAGACTACTTATATTACCCGAACCGTTAGGCGAGGGTAATGTTGTGTTGAGGTTGGTAATCCCCATATATCACATCAAAAAACAAATTATAATTTTATTTCTCTTCCCTTTCTTAAATATTGAAAGATTTTGTTTATGTTTTTATCATTTAACGGCTGAACGTAACCAGACATTCAAATCCATTTATGATACATCAATGTCAGTGTGTAACATCACAAATCAGTGAGGACTTATACACCGACGAGTGTACGTGGTGAACAAGCTCACGTTCAGTCGTTCAGCATAGGGTACAGTAACGAGGTAATGTCAAGTGTATATTAACGGCTTGCCCATAAATATCAATATCTATTTACGGATCATTGACCAATCAGGAGACCACAAATTTCATAGAAAGGCAATAAAGGATTACACTGCCCATAGTACTCGTAAGAGGTGTGAGGCAGTGTAACAAGATAGTTAGATTATAGAAATGAGTGCCTCTCTTCTAAACTTACCTCCTCCCTCTGTTTTGCTTTTTTATGCAGATTACATCACTAAAATGTCTGTCTCATTGGTCAACTCGTTAGACATGTTAGAGTCTTTGACTAGAAATCAGTGTAACCTCTCATATATTGAGGGTAATGGGTTCGAGACCTGCTACCCGCTAGGTCTCTTTCTATCTGCTAGATCTCTTTATGTGAGAAAGTTTACAGTTTCTTAGGGAAGAAGAGGCTAGACTCTTTAAGTGAGTGGTTCTTTCCAAAACAATGGTAAGGTAATGTGCCTGCCTGTCTAAATGAGCTAAAACTCTGTTTGAACGGGCGTGAAATTTATACCATATTATTCGGCTGTAAATTATGCTTAGATCATCGGAGTGGCTTACAATCATTTGAAATCAACACGAGCATTGGCAAATCAAATATTTATTCACTTACCAGCATAATTTATAGCTGTACGTGGCTACACAAAAATACTTACACATAACGTAATCACCATGTATTAACCGCAATTTGAATACAGCTTTCAACAAAAGAAATGTTTTGCATACGATTTGTTATACTTGAATTTCTGTATAACCAGTTCGTTCAAAATCAAAACAAAACATCGCGAAATCATGCAAAATTCACGGCCCGCATCTTGAACAGATTATACTGTACATCACTTCACTCGTGAAACCAGCTAAAAGAGAACTTTTAGCAATACTTTTAAGCAAGTGTCCGTGTTCAATCCAATCAATAAATACCATCGAACCACACAAAATAAAAACAAAACAAGCGGGGCGTTGTTGTTGTTTTTCCGTGTTACACAACGCTTGCATTGATACACCGGTATCGTTTTGACACTGCCGAATAGCCGGGCAAACTACAATTTATCATTTATGTGATAAAATAAGTAAAATTCGTCAGTAATTTACCAATATTTCTTTCTTTTGTTGATGTTCATCAATTTAGAGTATCTCAGACGCCATATTTAAGAAAATTTCTTAAAAGTTAAGGGACCACCGATGTCGACTTAATATTTAAGTGAAAAATCGGCACTTTAAGGAAAATTTTAAGCTAAGAAATTTTATGGATATTACTTAAGGAAATTCTTAAAATATAAGACAAAAATAAGGAAACTTAAGGAAAATCTTATAAACTAAGGGGAATTTTTTACTTAGATGCTTTATGGATACGGCCCCAGACCATGATCTACATGAATTTGCCTATAATCTTGTAAACTTTCTTCTTTGCACAAGCACTGAACGATGAAGGTGCCGAGAATTATGAATTTTAAGATATTCCAATGCATTTTTTATGTTGACATGGAACATAGCACGTCACAAATGACGTAACTTCCGTGTTCTTTATTGATAAAAACCGTCCTTTCTAAGATTTCCGTGAAACAGTACAGCATACAAAACATATTTCAAAGATGTGACACCAATCAATGAAATCAAGAGTCGTACAACGGTTATCTTTATTATCCAGTTTGGCGTTGTCCGTCCGTCTTTCCGCCTGTCTGTCCGTCTGGGGTCGTATTCCAGTAGCATCTTAATTAAGTGATTTCTTAAGTATTTTAACTTAAGTCCATTTTTTTTTTTTATTGTATTATAATTCTCTCAAAAGTCAATGATTGTGTGTAATTTCATAATCATTATAGAAATTGCTCAGGGAAGATTGAATAAATTTTCAACATGCTGCAATGCACATTCTCCTTTTTAAATTGTTAATTTTAAGGAAAATCGTAAGATTTGACTGAAGGTGCTACTGAAATATGCCCCTTGGAGTGATATATAAGAAAAGGCTTGGGCTGACAGTGCTCCTATAGAGAATATTGCGGCTCGACAAGTGTTCTGATCATTGAAGTTTTCTTATATATTCTATACGGAAATTAAAAAAAAAAAACGTATTTGAACTCGATGAAGTTTCTTGTTATAATTTCATTTATAAAAGGGTTATTTAACTTCACAGAATTAGCGCAATCCAGTTCAATCAAAATGAGGCCCCTTGTGGGGTGGGGCTGTTTTCCCTATATAACATATATAGAATCTTTAAAGTTAGTAGTCAGAATTTTATTGGATTTGGTTACATTAGCTATGTTATGGTTCCTACATGTAATAAAAAAAATGCTTTGATAAAACTGACTTCTACGTTTTGAAACTAATCGTACGAATTTTATTTCATTTCACACAAATAATCAACTTATGTTGATGTATACAATGTCATGTACCAACATTTTTCAAATAAAGATGATCCCTTAAGAATGAGGCTTCAAGTGGGCCGGTCGTTTTCCCTAGAATCTATCTAATCTTTATAGAAACTAAAAAAAAATAGTGATCAAAATAATAAGCTTATGGCCCTTAACCAAAACTACAAAAGGAAATTCATCCTTAAACAAGACATTCGTACCAAGTAGGTAGAAATTAGTGTTTTACTTAATATACACTCTATCTTCCCGATATTATCTACAAAAGGTATTTTTCTTTCAATCCAGACGCTATATAACTTCATTAAATTTTGCACTAATGATGTAATAATCCTATACCGAAATTGCTCACAAAATAATGTGGTCCTATACGGCGGGGGATCCCAAGTCAACGAAATTTGTTTGTTGGATTTTGTTTTAAAATGATCACGGTGAAATTAAGATGCACCCAGTAACATGCAGTCTGAGCAAATCCAGTCACTTGTACGTCGGGTCATAAATGCTGAGAAAATCTTACCATACTGTAATAACACGTGTTAAAAACATCAGATAACTGTTTATAATATACATGTATATATTTAGCCTGTCCTGAATAATTAAAATCATCATCCTTGCAAATCACTCTTGAGGCCAAAGTTGAGTTTCCGGTTGGGATGGGACAGACTGTAGTAGATCTATATCCACATGTAGTGTGAAAAATATAAAATAAGAGTACATCTTCAAAAATGTTGCTACATTAGGAAAAGTTCTAGAGAAAATTCCTCACATCTGATTTAAACCATTTAAACTAATTTAGCGGTTCTGTCTGGAAATTAAACAATAAGCAGATGTTTTTGCCCTTTAATGTTAGTGTAGCCGTTCTGGTTCGTGATCCCTTGTATGGGAGAATAGCTCCGTCCCAAGTCGACCCCGTGGGTATAAAATATATAATCCTCGAGATCGGCTCGGAATAATGCGAGTGCAGCCAAAGCTGTACTGGGAGTTACCAGGATATTTACTCGAATTCTTGGGACAAGGTCACTTATCGGGGTGGCTACAACCCCTAGGTTCGTACTCTGGTTGTGTCTAACTTACGTTCTTTCCCGGGATAAATAACTACCAGGCTGAATCACAGTTTTCTGATATTTATTTCAGATACCACTTTAATGTTCATTTAATGACACAATAGCATCAATACACCCAGGATTTATCAAGAAATCAATCCTATTTAAATATGGGGATCCACTATGGGAACCTCCCCTATGTATTCTCAGAATAAAGCTGAGATATACTGTCAAAATAGGCAAGGACGGAAAAGTGCCGCCTGTACCAATGAATACGTATATGGTTGGCCATCGCCACCAAAAATAATTAAGCCGCGGTAAAAATATTTTAGCTCCGGCATAAATATGATTTAAGCCGCGGCAAAAATCGCATTTTTATCGGAGCTAAAATATTTTAACCGCGGCTTAAATCATATTTATGCCGGAGCTAAAATATTTTTACCGCGGCTTAATTAATTATTTTTGGTGGCGATGGCCAGCCATATACGTACGTACTGGACGTAGGGCCAGTTTGACCAGAACTAAATTTGAACTTATATATAATCATTTGTTTTACCAAATAATTACTTGTTAAATAAAACTGGCAAATATACTCTTCTTTATAACTGGAATTTAACATTAAGTTATTGCAAAAATATATCAAAGATATTTGTTTCTTTCAACAATGAACATGATACAGATAATTTGCATGAGTTTAACAATAAAGGGAGGAAACTGAGATAGGCAAAATACAAAATAGACCAAAACCGTTACATTAGAAATAAAGCCATGGTTTGGTAGCGTTTTCTTTACATATCGTAACAAGATACATGTAACATGACATGATGGGGATATCCAATACAGAATCGCATTATCATATCCCATCAATAAAAGGACATAATGATATCCGACCATTAGCCCGGTTGGCTCAATCGTCAGAGCACGAGACTTGTAATCTCGGGGTATCGGGTTCGATTCCCGGGGCTGACCAACTAAAATACTAACAGTCTTTCGGATGAGACTAAAACCGAGGTCCCATGTATGGGTGCTATACACCTGGCATGTATAAGAACCAGGGGTGTCTCTGGTATTGGGACGCTTTCTGTATCTTGCACTATCCTCCGAAACCTAAAATAACTAACATCTTCTGGGGGCGTTGGTCATATAAGAAACCGGTACCAACGATAAAGCCCTAATATACGACCATTAACATGACAGGAAGACACCCCATCGTCGAAGTCTGAAGGCATAACAGTGTTGCAAATTCCGAAGGCAGCCGAAAATTGCATATCGTTTGTCGTAAGCGAATTGGTTTGTGCTTTTGTGAAAACAATAGCATAGAGGACCTCCAATAGTGTTAGTTGTATTATGTAATCAAGTACTTTGTCTAAAATGAAATATTGTGATAAAGCATACATGTTAGACACCGTAACTGTCCGGTCCTTTCCCAATTCCATAGCTCTGACATGTTGCCAATAGATTTCAGTTTAAGAACATAGCCTCCGAGGCGAAGTGGCTCAGGTCATTGACTTGAAAATCACTGAAACTTCTCAATGCTCGAGGGTCATAGGTATGAGCTCACGAGAACGATGAACTGCTCGCTTGTAAGTTTCTGAAATACTGTTGAAATAGGCGTTAACTGCCCCCACATCTCCATCCAGACAAGAAAAGGAACGCCGTCATACATTTTGGTGTACGGTAAAGCTGCAGTAAGTCTACTGTTCTAAGCTATGCTTCAAGCTGCATACATGTACGTTAGTTACACTGTGTTTAAAGTTACTTTGACTTGAGCTAGGTCATAATTTATCATGATCCAGACTTGAGCTACCTTTGACTAAGGCGAAACAATAAACTCATATATCGCAATCCAGTCTTGTATCGCCTACATGGTCGAGTTGTTAGAGTCACTGACTTGAAATCACTGTAACCTCTCATTGATTTAGGGCCATGGGATTGGGCTCTGCTACCTAAACATGTCTCTTTATGTGAGAAAGTTGGTTACTACTTACGAAGGATAAGGTTCTAGGACTGCATGGTCCTCCTTAGAAAAGATGACCAGGTAAACTATCCACCTGCAAAAATAACTTATGTTTATTGCACAGTTTCAACGGGCATTAAACTTAAGGCATATAGTCAACAGAGAACTTCTACAAAACACGTTTAATTGTCCGATATTTAAATCTATAGGTATATAGACGTGAATGCAATACCAAGTCAGTTTGACAACTTTTTAAAAATTAAATATACAGTCAAACCTGTGAACAAAGACCACTCTCTAGAAGAAGCTAAAGCGGTTTTTGTTCACAGATGGTCTTTGATTGATTGATTGATTGACTGATGTTTATTCCGATTAAAACACACATATACATTTATACTTTATTCACAAGTGTCTACACACTATTTGAATAGTGCACTTTTTTCTGCCTGCTAATCTTTATTTGCAGGTGATTTTTAAGCCAGGTTTGATTGTACAACATAGTTTCTATAGACTAACGTTTTTGCATAATTGAGAATGCCTTAACCTTAAATTTGACCTGGTGATTTAGCTTTTCATCTAATGTCATGGTTTCCAAGTTTACATATACATCATTGAAATAAACAATCTGAGCATTTTCATGAACATTTGGTACAAAACGTGCCCACAGGATGGTTTTCAATGCTTTTCAAAAGGGTTCTAGTTTTTGTGTCCCAATGTTGGATTAGCTGTCATGTCCCTGTGTATAAACCTCGTGTGGTCTGACCCAGGATCAAAGCTGGGTCTTCCAGGTTGCTTAGAAAACACTAACCACAGTACAACTCAGATCTACACCACACGTCTTCTACAGTGAAGGAGAATTTTAGCAAATTATTGTGCAACAAGAGTGCCAAATTGTCACAAAATACACCCATCAGGTAGGCATTAATCAGTGGCAATTAGTTTTTTTATCGCAACCTAGGTTTTATGCCCATAAGCATTCACAGAAAGTTAGATGAATATTGGATAAGAAATGTTGAAGTTAGAGGGCGGACAAGGTTAATTTGGCATATTTTGGATAATTCAAGGGCCAAGGGATATTGGACTGGTTATCGAACTTGGCTCAGACATTATGCCAATAAATGTGTTAAGCAAGTTTGGTGAAGATCAGATGAAAACTGATTCACTTTAAGAGCGGACAAGGCCAATTTTGGATAATTCAAGGGCCAAGGGATATTTGACTGGTTATCGAACTTTATGCTAATAAATGTGTTAAGCACTTTTGGTGAAGATCAGATGAAAACTGTTTGACTTAGACAGCAGACAATATATGGACACTGCCCGCCCACCCGCCGGTTTTCCCATAGTAAGTCCAAACGGACATACAAAAAGTAAGTAAATCTATGAAGAGAAATCACAACTGAAGTTAACTATATAGCAGGTATGTATTTATCTACAGAGATTCAAAACAATTACTATACTGTTCATTTCACTTTATTTAGCATTCTCATAAATAAATTATGTACATCAACTCAGACATAAACAGTCTGGTATATATAAACAATTTCAGGAAACAAATGCAGAGGGAGTATAGGAAACAATACTTAAAATACAGCCACATAACTACAGTTCAAAGTAAATAACTATTGCCGTTTTTCTATCCCTAATTTGATTTGCCCCTACACTAAGTTATATTTTGAAGCCATCAACTAAATTAACTACTTCCAAATACAAAGATGAACAGAATAAAGTTAGCTTTAACTCTAACATTGCTCATTTTGTATATCAATTAAAGAATGAAAGAAATCAATTGTTCTGAAATCTGCAATAACCTACGTTTTGATGCTAGAGCTGTTGCAACGTCATAAATTACGTCAAATTGTGCCTTATGATGCGTAAAATATAGTATGTTGGATTTTTAACTTATTGTGGATAGTTAGTCATCTTGGAATCAAAGTATTCTTTTAGAGCTATTCATTGTCTAATAAACAACTCTGTCGTTCAGTTGCTTAGGGCCTATGGCCTTCTTCATTACTGTGCATCAGAACTCCAAATCATGGTTTATTAGACAATGAACATTGCTAAAACTGATTATTAGATCTTGGATATAATAATTTTGAAAAATGACTTTCAGGGTTCCCACAATTTTCTGCAAGTAAAATTCCCGACTTTTTCAAGTTTTTTTTTGCAAATTCCAGACTTTTTTCAACCTTTTTCAAGGTTTATTCCAGGTTCTACAGTGAAATATTGTTATTGACAGCGTAGCCTGGTTTTCAACGGTACCGGTTTACTTGATATATACACTCACCTGTACTTAATAAAAAGTTCACTAATAAATTGACATCTAATCTTTCATTTAATCACAAAACCATCATACCACTCATGAATTACAAAGTCTGATACTGTCAATGTAAGCCGCCATTTTGATCATGAAATGTTACAGTCAACTTCATGCTACCGGTGTAATGGTAAAAATCGTAAAAGTATGGGCAGCCATATCCTGCATTAACTTCAGTTTACAGTGAACATGCCTTTACTGTCACACGAGTAACATATTTATATTTAAATGGTTTTGTTTATCAATGAAAAGTTAGATTTATCAAGAAAACTTGTAACATCCCTGAAAAAAGTAATAACATGTTTATTCACAGTGTGGTCACTTAAACATGTCTGTTCACAAAGTAAGCACTTATAAATATATGTCATTTCCTTGAAAAACATTTTTGATGTGTTTTCAGTGACCACAACATCACATTTACTTAATTAACTATTGTAATATAAAAAACTTCTGTGAGTCCAGACAGTTTGGGCGAACCATTCTACTATTTTGTCCCGCCATTATCAGTTGTCATGGTGTCACATGACTTTTATGAAAAGATGTGACGTCAGTAAAAACTGCCAAACTTATTTTGGATATAAAAAATATGTTTTGCACGGAAATCGGCCAGATTGGACCAAGAAGGGTAGATTTAAGCAAACAAGAGGGCCAAGATGGCCCTATATCACTCACCTTGGTACAAGTCCACTTGCCTGGTGGAAGATCACTAGATAATGTTATATACCAAATAAGTTTTCCTATATACGCCTTTGTAAAACAAATGATACCCCCCGGGCAAGGTAAATTTTGACCCTAGGGGCATAATTTGAACAAACTTTAAAGAGGTCTACTAGCCAATGCTACATGCCAAATATCTAAGCTCTAGGCCTTGTGGTTTCAGAGAAAAAGATTTTTAAAGTCTTCCCTATATAAGCCTTTGTAAAACTAAGTGACCCCCAGTGCGGGGTCAATTTTGACCCAGGGGTCATAATTTGAACAATCTTGGTAGAGGTCCACTAGCCAATGCTACATGCCAAATATCTAAGCTCTAAGCCTTGTGGTTTCAAAGAAGAAGATTTTTAAAGTTTTTACTATATAAGCCTATGTAAAACTAAGTGACCCCTGGTGCGGGGTCAATTTTGATCCGGGGCTCATAATTTGAACAATCTTGGTAGAGGTCCACTAGCCAATGCTACATGCTAAATATCTTAGCTCTAGGCCTTTTGGTTTCAGAGAAGAAGATTTTAAAATTTTTTCCTATATATTCCTATGCAAAACTAAGTGACCCCCCCCGGGGGGTCAATTTTGACCCGGGGTCATAATTTGAACAATCTTCGTAGAGGTCCACTAGACAATGCTACATGCCAAATATCTAAGCTCTAGGCCTTGTGGTTTCAGAGAAGAAGATTTTTAAAGTTTTTCCTATATATTCCTATGCATAACTAAGTGACCCCCAGTGCGGTGTCAATTTTGACCCGGGGGTCATAATTTGAACAATCTTGGTAGAGGTCTACTAGACAATGCTACATGCCAAATATCTTAGCTCTAGGCCTTGTGGTTTAAGAGAAGAAGATTTTTTATAGTTTTTCCTATATATGCCTATGCAAAAACTAAGTGCCCACCCCCCGGGGTCAATTTTTGACCCGGGGGTCATAATTTGAACAATCTTGGTAGAGGTCCATTAGACAATGCTACATGCCAAATATCTAAGCTCTAGGCCTTGTGGTTTCAGAGAAGAAGATTTTTTAAAGTTTTTCCTATTTGTTGCCATAGCAACCAGAGTTCTGTATGGAATGGAATTCTTTGAACAACTTTGATAGAGCTTCATGCAAGGAACATCCCTGCAAAGTCTCATCAACATTGGCCCAGTGGTTTCAGAGGAGATGTCGTTTGAAGGAAATGGTGGACGGACGTACGACGGACGCCGGACGGAATGCGATCCTAATAGCTCACTCTGGCACTTTGTGCCAGGTGAGCTAAAAAGTGGTAGTTTGAGAGGCACACATAAAAAATATTCATCGCATATTTTTCACTTTAGCAGAAAATACATTTTTACTGTAGAGTAACTGAAGTTAATAAGGCGTGAAAATATAAACAGACGACAGATGGCCCTGTGATGAAAATATCCCGAGATTTACATTTGCACCGGTACTTTGGGACCACCAGTACCGTGGGGTTTCAGTATATATAAAGCGAATCTCAATAAACTGCAGCAAATGTCTCATTGAAAATAACTTTTGATGAATGCAGACACTGCTACTATTCATGAACACTAAACGCTTACATGTGGTAACTGCTCCATTTACATGCTATGAGAAGTTATACTAGTTTTGTACCCAAATCGGTTTGAACTTTCGTACTTTTCCCACCTTTTCCCGACTTTAACCCTATATCGTAAAAATCAAGGCATTTTCACGACCGGGAATGAACTTCTCGATATTACCGACTTTTCCCAGGTAGTGTGGGAACCCTGGACTTTAATTCGTTTCTACTTTCTTTACCATGTTACCAGAGCCATAAGTTAACCTCTCTTAGCCTTACCTATTACTATACATGTACATTCAATTTCAAACCACTTGACTAATGTTTGTTGAAAACATCACTGAATTTGAAAAGTATTTCAATTTATTATTGAAATCTTTTATCTATCCAAATGAATAATCTAAATATTAACCAAGCCATGTTCTTTCGATATAAAACATCAATAATGCTGCAGCCATTTGTCAAATATCTTTGTTTTTAAATATATTCCTTAGTATTTAAAATCACCAGCCTTTTAAGTCATTTAAATTCTTTCCTGCTATACAGGCAAACTATGCTGTTTCCTTCAGTACAGCTTCCTGTTCAACACTTAAATGTCTGCAGAAGCTTGAAACTTTATTGCCACTTATTATTATCCCTGTATACAAATGCAATTCTTGTTTCTGTTTTAGCATGATATATCTAAGCATATAACACTGGTACTAGCTTCAGGTACATTTACACACATGCAAAGATTGGATCATTTACTGTCAGAGCATTTCTTCTGACACGTTGTAATCCAGATGGGATGCCGTTCTATCTTCTAACTTTTAACTGTCCAACACTTGTAGCAAGTACTGTGTCTTGATTCACATGCTGAACAATATCAATCCAAGGGACACAACTCAACTTTTAAAACAAGTTATTTTCCAAAGATGAGCAGATTCTGTCCCCTGATTCACATAGGCCATCAACTGCCTATTAAACTTAAACTCAAAGGGAAAACTCTACTTTTTAACCAACAATTGTCTAAGATTAGTAGAAAGTACAGTCCACTGTTCCGTAAAATGTTGCAGATTATGACCGTCAACTGTAATCCAAGGGACACAACCCTGACCTGGTTGCTCCCACCTGAAAAAAAAATCAACTTTAAAGAAATTTCACATTAGTTTTAGAAGTTTTTACAAAAAAAAAAACTACATTATACAGTTGAATGCTAGTATTCTAACAAATACTTCAATGAATAAATTCTAGTTCCATCAAATATAGGCTTAAACCCCTACCTTAAATTTAGACTGTGTCACCAAAAAGTCTTGAATACAGAGGCTCTTTTACAGGTTGAGATATAGATATTTGTTGGTTTTGGTGTGGTAACATCTTATAATTTCACCAAGTGGGTACCAAAAAGAATATAATTAATCAAGTGGTGTAGTGAAATACACACCAAAATTTTTTCTGTTTCAATGTTTAAAACTGTACTTTTCTTGAGTTTGTTTAAAAAAAAATTTGAAAAAAAAGCCACAGGAAACATCATCTGTATACTCTTTGACGTTAATCCAGGTAAAAAACCTTCACTGTTTCATCAAACAGTGATTAATTGGGTAATAATCCTGCACCAACTACGATAAAATTATCTTCCGGACAGGCTCAATCTAGATCTAATAGGCATTGACGAGGACTAATTTGTTCACATCTTCAGACACAGAACTTTTACAACGAATTCTTAGCCATCATATGAAACAGAAGCATCAAGATTTTTATCCATACATACCAAGCAGTTGCAGCAGATTTTGCCTTGAGACAATTAGATAGAGCACTAGCCGTCTTGTTGATCTGCTGCTGTAACAATGGCTGTGTGTTACTCATCTGTTTCTGATCTTCCTCTCTCATTGCCTCGCACAGGTCTGTAAAGATACAATGTATACACGAGCTGTCCAAAAACTTTGATGTGAATGTTCAATGTAAACATGAGGCGTATGAAATTCTACTGTAACTACGAATCAACCAGTATCAATTCTAGGGATATAAGTAATTTATTACAATACTCTGATATCACTAAACCACCTCATGTGGCCAGAATCACTGATCTGAAATCAACCTCTCGTTGATTGAGGGTCATAGGTTCATACTACTGACCATGTTTCTGTATATGAGAAAGTTGGTAGTTTCTTACAGAGAATAGACTAGTCTATCCAAGAACAACCTTGCCCTGGCTTTGTAAACTCTCTGCCTGTAAATATCTGTTAAAACAGATGTTACAAGAAATTGAAAAAAAGGGCAAAAATGGCCATATATCCCCCAACTTTAAAAAAACCCACCTGGGGGGGAAAAAAAAAAAAAAAAAAAAAAAAAAAAAAAAAAAATATCCAAAAAAACATATAAAAAAAAAAAAAAAACCCCCAAAAAAAAAAAAAAAAAAAAAAAAAAAAAAAAAAAAAAAAAAAAAAAAAAAAAAAAAAAAAAAAAAAAAAAAAAAAAAAAAAAAAAAAAAAAAAATTTTAAAAAAAAAAAAAAAAAAAAAAAAAAAAAAAAAAAAAAAAAAAAAAAAAAAAAAAAAAAAAAAAAAAAAAAAAAAAAAAAAAAAAAAAAAAAAAAAAAAAAAAAAAAAAAAAAAAAAAAAAAAAAAAAAAAAAAAAAAAAAAAAAAAAAAAAAAAATTTTAAAAAAAAAAAAAAAAAAAAAAAAAAAAAAAAAAAAAAAAAAAAAAAAAAAAAAAAAAAAAAAAAAAAAAAAAAAAAAAAAAAAAAAAAAAAAAAAAAAAAAAAAAAAAAAAAAAAAAAAAAAAAAAAAAAAAAAAAAAAAAAAAAAAAAAAAAAAAAAAATTTAAAAAAAAAAAAAAAAAAAAAAAAAAAAAAAATATAAAAATATAAAAAAAAAAAAAAAAAAAAAAAAAAAAAAAAAAAAAAAAAAAAAAAAAAAAAAAAAAAAAAAAAAAAAAAAAAAAAAAAAAAAAAAAAAAAAAAAAAAAAAAAAAAAAAAAAAAAAAAAAAAAAAAAAAAAAAAAAAAAAAAAAAAAAAAAAAAAAAAAAAAAAAAAAAAAAAAAAAAAAAAAAAAAAAAATGATATCACTCTGTTTATCTAACTTTGATAAGTGAACAGTGTTTATCACCTTGAGTGATTTGATTTATACTACTGATAATCAACTTATTCACAATTGTGAAACAAATTCTCAAAACTTGGCCTCTATACTGGTCCTGAAACACATAGGTTCATGAATTTTGTATAGTGCAACAGTACGTATATACTGCACAGTTCAAATACATTGAAATACTACAGACATGTTTAACATAAAGGTAAACCTGTTATCACAGTCACTACATCCTTCTCTCCATCCTTGTTTGTTCTCCACTGTTGTTGCCAGTTCTCTCTATCCAGTCTGTGTACAATCTCTTCTATATCTGTCTTGATGTGTACACATTGTCTAAGCACCATCTCTGGGGCCTGTAAACATACAGAAATCATCAGGTTGCATGCGCTATCTGAACACTAACTCAACTATTTTCATGTGCCATCTTAAATATTCTAACAGTTTCAAGCCAACTGCAACCGTATTGAACTTATTACTGGCTTATTACTTATTACCTTATGTCTTTTAAAGTTTAAGTAGTTTACAAAACCATCCTTCCTGGGAAAGCTTGTTACTGGAAACCCACACTCCCTAAGAAAATGACAACTTGCCCCGAAAGGGAGGGGAAAAAGGGAAAAAAAAAACCCACCCCCCCCATAAAAAAAAAAATTAAAAAAAAAAAAAAAAAAAAAAAAAAACCAAAAAAAAAAAAAAAAGGAACCCCACCCCCACCCCCCCCCCCCCCCTTTAAAAAAAAAAAAAATTTTTTTTTTTTTTTTTAAAAAAAAAAAAAAAAAAAAAAAAAAAAAAAAAAAAAAAAAAAAAAAAAAAAAAAAAAAAAAAAAAAAAAAAAAAAAAAAAAAAAAAAAAAAAAAAAAACCCACAAAAAAAAAAAAAAAAAAAAAAAAAAAAAAAAAAAAAAAAAAAAAAAAAAAAAAAAAAAAAAAAAAAAAAAAATTAAAAAAAAAAAAAAAAAAAAAAAAAAAAAAAAAAAAAAAAAAAAAAAGTAAAAAACAGTGAAAAATCTACATACCTGAAAACTTGGAAACTTCAGACACTGAAGTACTGTCATTAAAGCTGGTTGAATATTTGATGGGTTGGTTTGATGTATAGATAGGTCCAATACAGCTGTCTTTAAGGCACTGAAGTAAATACATAATGTACTGAAAGGTCAAACGTAGGGTCCATCAAGGAGTTATTGGAAATATATAATGTAAAGCTAGGTCGAATACACCTGTCTTTAAGGCACTGCAGTTAATTACAATTATACAGTTAGGTCCAACACGGCTTTTTTTCAAGACTCCCTACAGATACCTTAGCAATACAAAAGATGACAATTTACAACAATGTTAAGCAAACACAATATCTCTTTTTCAACTCTTGCTCATTTTGTTATTTGTTTGTAACTTAGACACAAAGTTTTATTGCAGCAAATCATCACCATGTTCTGTATTTGCTTGAATTTTGACTTTTCCCCCCATTAGTCCATCGTTTAGTTTAGTTTATACTAATTTATTTTAGCTCGATTGTGAAACAAGCTTGTAGCTTATTGAGTAACTCTCGAGTCCCTTTCCTGGAAAAACCAGTACTGGTGTCATATGACGAGGTACGGTCGTGACCCCAGTGGGGCTCTAACCCGCAACTTCCGGGACCTCTACACCACCACTCCCCTTCTTTTGAAATATTTTTCAAAGAGTAATTAAGACCTTGTGCATGCTCCTTACGTCTTTTAAAGTGTAAGTAGATAAAATCTGACATCAAGTTGATTAACTTACTTTTCTATTTGTGAGAACATGAGGTAAGGCAGAGCCAGGTTGGCAAATTCATTCACCTCAGACGTGACACAGTCCTGTAACTTCCCCGACAATGTACTGATCTGTGACTGGTGAGACATCAGGGATCTCTCTATGTACTGGTTTATCTGTAATGTTATAATGTACACAGAATTTCACACATTCCAATTTTATTTTTGTAAGAGTTATTGGACAGAAACTGGAACAGAGAACATTTGAGTCAACACACAGTATATTTTCATTTAAATCTGTCAGGAAGAGAAATGACTCAGTATAATTTATTCCTACATGTCTTCAAAGCATCAGCTGTGTCCTAAGCTTTATTCTTAACCATAATTCAATATAGCCATTTTTGAAGGGTAATATAAATTTAAATAGTCCAGTAATTCACATGCTCACAAAATCTTAGAGTAACGTAGGAATAATTTATTTTCTAAAAGTCTCAATATTTAAGTCCCATGGTATAATTATTTATACAATACCTCATCAATCTGAGCATCCAGTCTGGACTGAGAATTAATGTTTTGTTTCACCAATACTTGTATCACATTCTGTTTCTTGTCCTATAATATAAACATCAACAAGGATGACAACAATGGCACCTACAGTCTGAACATCTAGGCGTCCTATCTCTACAATACAATAATGAAGTGGGTACAATTCAATGCTAATAAATCTATCTAAATTGTATTTATATGAACTACTTGTTTGATTCTGTAAAGTGAATCAAGTGTTCTCTGTAATGGAAAGAGTAACTTCCCTTCCTTTCATGTTACAAGAAAAGATTTTTCTAACTAACATCTTACACTTAATGTACGGATGTAAATCACGGTTTTTTAATTCGCCGATTATTCAAGTTCATAAATATAGCGAAAATAAAAAGTATGCGATTTAAATCCGATATACAGTAATTTATCACTGTCATTGTCCAAATGATTTAACAAATCAAGCTAGTCATGTCTAAATGTTATGTAACTTTTGTCAGCAAAATATCAAACCTTCGTGACAAAACTTCCAATTAAAACTAA
Source organism: Saxidomus purpurata (assembly GCA_022818135.1). Taxonomy (NCBI): domain Eukaryota; kingdom Metazoa; phylum Mollusca; class Bivalvia; order Venerida; family Veneridae; genus Saxidomus; species Saxidomus purpurata. Next base: position 3,842,856 of record JAFMSR010000016.1, read on the forward strand.
TATTTTTTACTGCATGAATGGCATTCAAACTTGTATTATTTATAAATGTACATGCAGTTTGTACAGGTGGTAATTTTCAAGAATTCTTTTTTTTATAACAGATTGTTGTTGTATGGTTTCAACCATATTGTGGTCCTTTTTACAGGTTGGGCAGTTTACCTGATCGTCATTCATGGGAAGGACCCCTACTAGACCCCTTTCCTCTGTAAAGAGCTGCCAATTTTCTCACATAAAGAGACATGGTCAGTAGCACGGGTCAAACCCATGACCCTCAATCTATGATAGGTAACAGTGATTTCAAGTCAGGGAGTCTAAGCGCTCGACCACGGAGGCATACTCGCTTTAACAGGTTTCAACACAGTTACAATTCACCGAACTTCAGAAAGAGGCTCAAGATAAAACCCCGAGGACTGACTTCAGGTTTTTCAATAAGCCTCTGATACACAACAGCTGTCAGCTGTACTTACAGTCAGTTCCTGAAACTCCTGGATTCTGTGATATTTTGTGAACAGTTGTTGTCTCTCCCTGTAACTACTCTCTATAACCTCCTTCAAACTCTCCGCCTCGTTGTTCAGGCAATGTAGAGAAGCTCTATAACCATCTAACTCAAGCTCCGCCTCTATCAGATTCCTTAAACAGTATTGTTAGTTAATGTACGATGCCAAAACTTTTATTTGGTATTTCAATTTGAATATTGTAATAACTTTAAACTCAACGTATTTAAATCTGTGATATTATTTTAAACATCATATAACAGCAAAGTTAGTTCAGTAGTTTTTGTTTTAATACAAATTCATCTTTGATGCTTGTAACGAAATTTGGGATCATTGTGGGGTAAATAACACAAAAATATAAAGAATGGCAGGAGAAATTTCAAATTGGTGAAAGAAATTTTAAATGTTTCAGCCTAAATTTCAGTGTAATACCGTATATCAGTTTTTTTTCGCGTACATCAAATTTCGCAATTTTGGTCCTGTTTTAATTTTAGCGATTCTAATATTTGCGATTTTAAAAAAGTTGATTTTGATTTTCGCATTTTTTGACTTAGGGGGAAATTAACCATGACATCGTTTTATAAACGAAATGAAGTGCTATAAACCGGTATCTCGAACTGCTTTGCTTGTTTTATTTGTTTGCTAAAATAAACAATAAATAGTAATACATCATGTATGTTCATTGAATGAATGGTATTTATGGCACATCGATAATGACTTTCTCACTTTCGCGGAGTTAGTTTTAACAGGTTTCAACTGTTTTAATGCTCAATTGTCTTCAGAGGTTTATTATTAAACACCTGACCTGATATTGCATTCCGGTAAGTAAGGTAAAGAACAATATGATAGTTATACAGTTCATGTTAGATAATGTGCTAATCGTGATACGTGTATAACACGCATGTGGAACATACAATTTCGCGAAATGTTGTACTAAATTTTCGCTGTTTCTAAAGTTCGCGATTTTCACTGCTTGTGAATATAGTGAAAATAAGACACACGCGAAAAAAACCCGATATACGGTATTGTCCTAAAACCTCTAGCCTGAAAAATTTGTTGGTTAGCTATGACAAATTCAACTTAAAAGATGATAAAATGTTGAAGTAACTGCTGGCCTAGCTGTAACTTTTTTTCTCAATTTACAACATAATACCTGGCCATTGTAAAATCAGCTGTTTTTTGTGCATATAGCTTCTGTAGCCTTTTTTCTATCTGTCCTTTCAATGCTGCTATAGATTCTTCAAGGTTTCTTGCCTCATTTGAATATTTCTGTGCCTGTATAAATCTCTGAAGGTGCTCATTGGCTCGTTCCTGAGTTGTAAATAACAGATAAACAGTTGAAGTTTAACAAAATTTTGCAAATATGGATAAAATCCTTAAAAGTACAATGTCTGTTACTTCTACTTTTCTAACAACATATAACTGTAACTATTCTTTTTCATTTCAATTAAATTAAGTTTCTTGTTCATTAACATCAGTGATGACTTAAACTCTTACCGGACTCTTTTAAGTCAGTAGGAACCATTAACCTGTACTGCTGAAATTCCTTCTACTATAGCTATGTGCATGAGGCTTTAAACAATATTTTGGCCTTTGAATATGACCTTGACCTCTAGTTGATACAGCTCTGATGGGATGGAGCACTCTGTATTGCTGAAGTGAACATTTCACCAAAGTCTGATGAAAATCCTATCACAATATCAAGACCTTGATTGTGACCAAACCTTGAACAGTCATGGCCTGAATTTGTTCTTAAATATCATCTTAAAGAAGTGAAAATGTCACTCAAGATTATGGAAAATCCATTTTGGAGTTAAGCAACAAAATGGCTCAAACTGTATACCTCAGGTTGTGGCCTTGAACTTCAGCTAGTGTAGCTGGAACATGAATTCTGCACAATGTCTTAATGACCTGACTTGCGTAAGTTGTGGAGAAAGAGCAAAAAACTTCACAAAGCTTTCATCATCGTAACCTTTATCTTCATAACTACACTGACCTGTAGTAGTTGGTGTACACTTCTCATCAATAAAGGAGGTTTGGCAAGGTCCTGGACCTCCCCACTGGGCTCGTATTTAAACCTGGAATTCATTTTTCCAAGAATACATAAATGTTTTGTTATAATCACTGCTTTTCTATCTTGAAAGAAAATCTTACAATAGCAAAACTAGACCTGTAATAATTTTTTTTTCATAATTCTAAAACCTTTCTTTTTATTATGATTATCATAATTATCATTAGCAGTGTCAGTCAGTAGCAGCTGCAATTGTAGTAGGTTTATTGTTATCATTTACAATTACCATCATCTCAGCCTGCAGTTAAGTCTGACTGGAAGATCGGCAAAATAAGAAACTGATAATAAACAGAAAGAGCTGAATTGACACTTAGCAGCGGAATGTTTCATTCATACTGCAAAATATAAACTTTATTAACCTGAGATTCTGTGCATCCCTCCTAATGTCTACTCTAGTGGTCATTGTTTTTAAGGCTGCAGTTGTGTCCCTTGTGTTGGTAAGTAAACTGGTCAGGACCTGGTCAGCTGCAAATGTTGCTGACACCTGTTCTACTTTCTGCCACAGCGGCTCCTTTCTCTTAGTGCTTAAATAAGAAAATTTTGAATCCCTTTATCCTATTTAATTTCTATATCAAGTTTTTTATGACCATTTTTCACTTTAGACATTACTATTCATTGTTCTAAGGAAGCCTTGCTGACTGTACAAGAGAACGGTGAAGATCGTGACCAGACTGCATGGAAGTTTCGGCTGATCATGATCTGCACTCGTCCAAAAGGCAGAACTACTTACCACCAGCAGCGTAAGAGTTAAGAAAATGATTGCTTTCTAACAACAAGACAGTTACATAAAAAGATGAAAGTGAAATAGGCTATATTTTACACGATATCACACAAAATTTGATGTGGTAACAGCTTGCATGTCAAAATGTTAAGTGCAGAATTTGCAACAATATATATTTCCTGGAATGGGTAATGTTAAAATAGGTATTAAAGGTGAATGATCAGTTAAAACAACAAGAGGGCCAAGATGGCCCTATATCGCTCACCTTGGTACAAGTCCACTTGCCTGGTGGAAGATCACTAGATAATGTTATATACCAAATAAGTTTTCCTATATACGCCTTTGTAAAACAAATGATCCCCCCCGGGCAAGGTCAATTTTGACCCCAGGGGCATAATTTGAACAAACTTTGAAGAGGTCTACTAGGCAATGCTGCATGCCAAATATCTAAGCTCTAGGCCTTGTGGTTTCAGAGAAAAAGATTTTAAAAAGTTTTCCCTATATAAGCCTATGTAAAACTAAGTGACCCCCGGTGCGGGGTCAATTTTGACCCGGGGTCATAATTTGAACAATCTTGGTAGAGGTCCACTAGCCAATGCTACATGCCAAATATCTAAGCTCTAGGCCTTGTGGTTTCAAAGAAGAAGATTTTTAAAGTTTTTCCTACATAAGCCTATGTAAAACTAAGGCCCCCTGCCGGGGTCAATTTTGATCCGGGGCTCATAATTTGAACAATCTTGGTAGAGGTCCACTAGCCAATGCTACATGCCAAATATCTAAGCTCTAGGCCTTGTGGTTTCAGAGAAGAAGATTTTTAAAGTTTTTCCTATTTGTTGCCATAGCAACCAGAGTTCTGCATGGAATGGAATTCTTTGAACAATTTTGGTAGAGCTTCATGCAAGGAACATTCCTGCATAGTTTTATCAACATTGGCCTAGAGGTTTCAGAGATGTCATTTGAATCAAAATGTTGACGGATGACGTACGACGGACAATCATCGATCAGAAAAGCTCACCCTGGCATAGCCAGGTGAGCTAATAAAAGCAACAGTTACTGTCAATGGAAATTTCTGGAAACATCACGCCTATTACAACATTTCAAGTTACACACCGAAAGACTAACTTGTATCAATATACAGTAACAACAGTTACTGTAAAACCTGTGCACATGAACCTGAACTACCCGGTAGGTAAAGTACTCACTTGTCTACCATATTCATCCTTATGACATACCTTACAGTCAGTTTTTAAAGTAAATACTCTTATATGAAAGTAGTCTTCTACTTCTGAATCAATGGTGCAGTTTTATGTTCTTCCCTGGCTAGCAACATACATGTAACACTGGTCTGACTGTATTTTAGGATGTTCCTCACAAGATACAACAATTGAACTTACAACTGTGTTTTATCCCCGCCAAAGGCACCTTTTAATGTGTCATTGAGAAAGCCACCAATATCTTCACAGCATTCTCGGACGTGTTTCTGCAAACAGTCAGCAGTAAAACATGATACTGCCATGTTATTTAGAATACAATTTTCTCAAATGATATCCGTTTCATCTGACATCCACCATTTGATATCTTGTTTAACTGTTAAAAACGTTAACAAGTTGATCATTTATAATTATCTTTAAAAAAGTCTGTTAATGCCATTTAAATCTGCGATGAGTCCTATTTTAACAAGTTTGGAGAAAAAAAGATTATGTTTGTATGGATTCAAAACAACATAGACCTCGAAGTACTATTTTAATTACAGTGAGAACTATGTTTTAGAATAACCTCGCTATATTTTTAAAGCAGAAATGCCTATCTTTCAATTTGGAAAGATCAACCAATCATTTAAAAGGTTTTTCAGTGAAAATTTGGGAATCATGATCAGACTGTTCCTACAAAGGTAAAACATACGGGTACTGCTGCTTGCAGGGTAAAGGTTCAATTCATGCTGATCTTTCAGTAAAATCATGGTATATAATTAAATTGATGCATTTCTCTCACTGATACATACAGCTGAAGCAGTTTCTAGGGTAGGTGACTCAGTTTCAGCCTCATGGTCAAGGTCAACTGTCTCTCTACTGTAATACTCTTCTCTTTCCAAACTCTTCCTGAAATTGTACATGAAGGAAATAAACATGAACACCGTCCAGCTAAAAGGGTTCTTACTGTCAATTTTTTTTTTTTAATTTCCCCATTTTATCGAATTTTTCAATGTTTTCAAATTTTTACTAATACCAATCAGAGGAGCAGTTAAAATAAAAAACTGCAATGTGATCTAATGGAACAGTAAAACAATGTACTTTCTGATGTTGAGACCCCAAATCACCTTTGAAACAATCATAATTCAATGTACATGTACTCCCTAAATCATTTTTTTTACGTAACTTTACTGAAAACACCTACACTCTAACTCATTACTTCACCCTGCTAAATTTCTAAACAGAGTATACAGTAACATTAATGGTTTAACGACATGTTAACAGACTCCGCAGCGAGCAGTGCAGATCATGATCAAATTGCACGCAAATGCAGACTAATCATGATTTGCACTGGCTGGCCGCTGCTAGGGAAGAATCATGATGGCCGTCAGCAGAGTAAAGGCTAAACCATCATCATTTTATGTAGGTAGACTTCTTGACCTTTCTGACCAATGTAAACAACAATGGTGTGTATTACAGATATTTCAGATGGTGAATTCTGAACAAAGGTCCTTACAGAAGTAACCATACTGATGAGCTATAGAAACATTCAGCTTAGTTTACTTACTGTGCTCTCTGTTTTATGTCATTAACTTTTGAGTTGACAACCTTGCTGTATTCACTGTACTGCGCCATCAGACCTTCACATCTCTGACTGTATCCCTGTAACAGGGCGGCCTTACGTCTTGTATTGTTTACACTGTCCTTCTCCTTTTGGTAGGTGTGATCTAGAAATAACAAGAAAAAAAAAGTTTGTTTCATTCACTTTTGCATATTATCAAATGATTTTCAGGCAAGCACTTGCCTTAAATCACCCTATTACATATTTCAAGGTTTTCTTACCAGTATGATCAACTCACTATACCAAGCTGGCACAGTGGAAAAACCCAAGCCCTAAGATTGAAGGGTCCCTGGGTTTGATCCCACCACCGCCATAGCGGTAGTGTCTTTAGACAAGACACTCAATTCTACATTTACATTATCTCTCTCTCTCTTCAAGGTTGATTCCATTTAGAACGTATTTCATGAGCAATTAATCTATGTTGTAAAAATGCATAAATAATCATTCTTCCATCAACTGATTTACTTCTTAAACCATGCAGTGAGGAACGGAAAAGTTTTAATGTAAAATATATTTTGAAATTAAACCAAACTAATTAACAAGAAAGGCTACCCCCTCCCACACCCTCCCCCCTCACCGCTTCGTGACTCGAAGTGCCCTTTTTTTCAACAGCACCCTGCCCTTTTCAGTTCCTAGCTGGAACACTGGAAAGCTATAGAAGAAAATCTTTCACAGAAATGGAAACAGCTATCAAATATAAGAGAAGTGTCTGCTTGTAAATGTTGTAAGATTGCATTCTGTGAAATGTACGTTACCGGTAACTGTTGGACATCCCTTAACAGGACATACCGTATAACTAGATGATTAACTCCAAATGCATAAATAAGTTTGAGGGTGTGTCTCATTAAGGTTTAGGAAACACACCTGTTTCTGAGATATCTGTGGTGATTCTTTCAACTTCATGCTCCAAATGTCCAATATCCCTGAGAGTAGTGGTTACCTCCCCTGATAAAGCAGCTCTTCGGTCAAGTAAGTCCTGTTTAGTCTGTTCAAACTGCTGTTCACTTTCACCATACTTGACTCTGTATGGCTGTCTGGAGGTTTTGCTTTTACTGCACCAGGTGTTAAGGTTGTAAAACAGTACAGTCAAACCTGCATTAAGTACCAAGTCAATGGATACCAAAACAAGAGGGCCAAGATGGCCCTATATCGCTCACCTTGGTACAAGTCCACTTGCCTGGTGGAAGATCACTAGATAATGTTATATACCAAATAAGTTTTCCTATATACGCCTTTGTAAAACAAATGATCCCCCCCCCCGGGCAAGGTCAATTTTGACCCAAGGGGCATAATTTGAACAAACTTTAAAGAGGTCTACTAGGCAATGCTGCATGCCAAATATCTAAGCTCTAGGCCTTGTGGTTTCAGAGAAGAAGATTTTTAAAGTTTTTACTATATATTCCTATGCAAAACTAAGTGACCCCCGGTGCAGGGTCAATTTTGACCTGGGGGTCATAATTTGAACAATCTTGGTAGAGGTCCACTAGCCAATGCTACATGCCAAATATCTAAGCTCTAGGCCTTGTGGTTTCAGAGAAGAAGATTTTTAAAGTTTTTACTATGTAAGCCTATGTAAAACTAAGTGACCCCTCGGGGTCAATTTTGATCCGTGGCTCATAATTTGAACAATCTTGGTAGAGGTCCACTAGCCAATGCTACATGCCAAATATCTAAGCTCTAGGCCTTGTGGTTTTAGAGAAGAAGATTTTTAAAGTTTTTCCTATATATTCCTATGCAAAACTAAGTGACCCCCGGGCCGGGGGTCAATTTTGACCCGGGGCTCATAATTTGAACAATATTGGTAGAGGTCCACTAGCCAATGCTACATGCCAAATATCTAAGTTCTAGGCCTTGTGGTTTCAGAGAAGAAGATTTTTTAAGTTTTTCCTATATATTCCTATGCAAAACTAAGTGACCCCCGGCACGGGGTCAATTTTCACCCGGGGGTCATAATTTGAACAATCTTGGTAGAGGTCTACTAGACAATGCTACATGTCAAATATCTTAGCTCTAGGCCTTGTGGTTTCAGAGAAGAAGATTTTTAAAGTTTTCCCTATATATTCCTATGCAAAAACTAAGGGCCCACCCTGCGGGTCAATTTTGACCCGGGGGTCATAATTTGAACAATCTTGGTAGAGGTCCACTAGACAATGCTACATGCCAAATATCTAAGCTCTAGGCCTTGTGGTTTCAGAGAAGAAGATTTTTAAAGTTTTTCCTATTTGTTGCCATAGCAACCAGAGTTCTGCATGGAATGGAATTCTTTGAACAATTTTGGTAGAGCTTCATGCAAGGAACATTCCTGCATAGTTTTATCAACATTGGCCTAGAGGTTTCAGAGGAGATGTCATTTGAATCAAAATGTTGACGGACGACGGACGGACGACGGACAATCATCGATCAGAAAAGCTCACCCTGGCATAGCCAGGTGAGCTAAAAAGGGCCATTTAAGACAGTCTGTCCCCTTAGTACAGGTGTACTTACCATAAAACTTGAGTTTTGCATTTCAGCAATAATGACTGCTTCAGACAAAGGCAGTCCAATAGTAATACAGGTGTTTTTTACATTAAAACTGGAGTACAGTGACTGCTTTACACAAATGGCTGCCTTATAATGGTGTACTTACATTTAATCGATTTTTATGGATTTTACAAAAGTGACTGCTTTACACAAGTGGTTGGTTATTTAATGTGACCATAATGATATCAACAGACATGTGCTCAATACAAATGATCCTGTTTAAACTTTAGCACATAGAAATTAGCGATTGTCTGATGGTCCTTCAGTAGAAATAGTCTTCTGCTTACAGGAATCTTATATACAATACATACAAGCAGTATTACATCTTTGAGTCTTCAACATCAGTGAATTCTGAAAGTATATTTCAATGACTGTAATTGTGATTATGGTGATGCTGCCTTTATAAAGTAATGGTGGAGCTAAACAAAACAGCTAAGACTACTAGTGTAAGGTGTTGTGAAGTATCATGCTATCATGAGACCGAGAAATTACACTTTTTAGACTCCAGTTTTCCTGCATATTGTTTTTTCTCCAAACAAATGACAGTGTGACATTCACATGAAAATTTCCAGTAATGTGCTACTCACATTTGACAGAAGGTGATACCCATCAGAAATGTGGCCGCACACCCCACCGACAGGTCCAAATTGTGTTTGGTGGCAATAAGACAAAAGGATACAGTGTAAGATTTCCTTTGACAGCTCTCACGTTTCTGAAAAAAAAATACCAACAGCAAAGTCAAGTTTCAACTTCATGTAATTTACATCAACATTGGCTAGGGTATTTTCTAGGAAGTCCTTACTTTCTCATCTGATAAGGACTTCATGCTCAGGTCTGCTTAAAAAAGCAGCATTGTTGTGTTTTTATATATTATATTGTAACCTGCTTTTCAAATATGTACTTTGCAGATACAAGTATGATTATGAACCAATACTGTGAAACAAACTTACTCTGTGGATCTCACACGTTCAATAACCCACTTCCAGATTGCAGCATTTGGCCCTTTACATAACCTGCAACAAAATAATGGTTTCGTTTATCAACAAAAATGTCTAGAAAATTTCTAAATTGGTACTGAAATATTAGAACTACAGAAGTCACAGTGAAAGATATGCATTAGTAATAGTAGATTCATACCCTTAAATAAATAAATTTTAAATTAAATTTTATCAAGCAGAACATTTGGGGGATTTCCTTAAAGCAGAACAATTTTTGGGGGGGAAACTGCATAAATTTATTGATTTTGGGATAATGCATGTTTTCCAATTACATTGTATACAGAATTTCAGTTAGGTACAGACAAGCAGTTTACTTTTTCATTGTTCCTGAGAAAACCAAGGACTACACCCTAACAGTAGGCTACCTTGCATTTATGAAAGTTAACTGTCAACTTTAAAAGAACAATTTAAGTCATTCAAATAATTATATGTTAAAACTTCTGAAAAATGTTGTTACATTTTGAAATCCTCCACGGTCGGTATGTTGCCATGTGTTGACGTTCCCTGGGAGTAGAAATGCATCTCCTTGACTGCCCATGTATGCAGCTTGGAGGCCAGATCACCTTCATTTGACATTTTTCTTTATCTGTAAACATATTAAATAAACTGTAAACACCAAATAAATGTTGAGCAAATTGTAAATGACCTCACTCACCTCAGAGTTAATAGTCAGAAGACTAAACAAATGTATGGTGGTGGGGATAGTTTAACAACCAAATGATTACAAGATGTATACACTGTTGGGCCTGAATCGCTCATAAGATACTGAAGCCAATTGTCTGTGGAAAAAACAAAGTTCTATAATTAGCCAATAATTATTCGGCAAACATGCTAACTTTCAAGTTACTTCTCAGCAAATACACCACAAATTAAAGCATCATTTAAAAGATGCGACGTCACAACATTCACAGATTATTGGGCGCTGGCCTAGTTTTTATTTCAAGAGCCATTTTTCCATGTGGCGCTGTTTGCTTAGCATACCAGACATATTCCCTCTTTAGAAATTATAGCAATTTCAATTTCTTTTGTGCCAATTTAACCTTTTTTGTAGCCAATTTTGGCATCGGCTAATGCCAGATCTAGCTGTGATCAGGTGTTACAACCACACACCTGTGTTGTACTAGAGTATTGGAAAACCTCGCATCGTCTGCATTTTAATTGGTTCAGAGCGCAAAACGAGCAACGCCTTTACATTTTATCCGCTGCAGTGTTCCCACTCTCGTAAATTATTACGTAAATCACGCAAAAAAAAAAAAATATCGCGCAAATAATTTTCATCATGTGCGAGATCGCGCGCGTACGAAAATGTCGAGGACCAATTGGTTCGTGTTTCATATTTGAATGCTCTGGGAATTAATATTAGCACTTTAAAAGTGTGACCAATCTAATGATCCGGGCTTCGTCTGCAAAAATGTGGCAGACAAAGCATTGTGTTTTGCTTCACGGCGAATAAAATAAATGATGCCCAACAACAAAGTGAAGAGTTACCATCCACAAGTACTGAAACAACTACGCGTAGTGTTAAAAGTAGGAAAAAGTACCCGAAACGTTTTCATAAGTGGTTGCAGCGGGTTGTAAAAATTTTAAACGGTCGCCACTTGTCTATCATATAATTTTCATACCCTCAAAAATTGAGATTTACCCCTTCTTTTTGTGTCCAGGGGGTAAGTATACCCTTGAAAAAAATACTGAGTGGGAACACTGCCGCTGTCAACTTTATTATCAATCTGTGTACTGGTTAACATGTTGTATTGTGCGGTGATTTTTTTTTTTTATTGTTTTCAAGTCCCGTGGGATTTTCTCGCCTTGAACTTGCCAAGACCCCATGATGACTCCCATGCATACTGGTACCTAACACAATTTGAAAATCTAGGAAGTTTTGTTTTACCAAACTGCAATACCCAGTCACGCAGTATTGTCCAAAACTTAGGATTATTCCAAATTGTGTAAAATGCCAGTAGCCGAAAGATGGGTGTGCGAGCGTGCAGTACTATTTATTTGGTGTTAAAACACAAAAGAATCACGTAGTCAAATGGGGACAAGTTTATTCTGCAGGCCTGATACGGGCCTAGTAAAAAGTGCTAAAAATGCCAGGTTATCCATATTTCAGAAAACAGAAAGAGTTTACACCAATGAATTAATATGTTTAAAAGAATTTCAGTCACTAATTACTATGATCTTAGCGTTTACTGCACAAAATTCCCTTGTATTCGACACCCAGCATCCTCATGCATCAGTGGTTTGCCAACCTTTCAGACAAACATATGTAACGAATGCTCTGGACGTACGAGAATGGACACCCAGCTGCGGGCCTATTTTACTAGGCCTGCAGTTGAATATACGTCAGATTGTCTAATATTTCAGACAATCAACTATGCTTTATACCAAAATAGTAGAAAAATCATTAAAAACAGCCAAGTTACATATCTTTACACTTTTCCTTCGTTAGAATTGCTCAAACACATTTTAAATAGGCCTGCAGAATAAACATCAAATCGTCAAATGGCTGGAGAAAAAGTTATTTATAAAAAGATGACAAAGTAATTAATTAGTGTCCTTTTGTTAGAAGTATGCAAACAATCTGTGGATTTTTAATAAGCGTTCCCGAGAACCCTAAGTCAAATTTTTATAAGAATCTTATTTTGACAAAACAGCTCACAACATGACCACGAAAATATGTGACAATCCCACATAATGACGTTTGTTACTTAATCATTCAAGTTTATGTAAGGAAAATAATCACTTTTCGAAACTTTCATTTAGTGTTCACTGTATTCTCTCTGCACTGGCTAAATTGTCAAACATTTAAATTTGAAATTTCCGCGTTTTCACCGGAAGTAACTTCATGATTTTTTGGCAGTGGGTATGAGACGCCTAAATACATTTCCATAGACTTACATTGTAAGGGTTTCTTCCGGTGCGACTACCCAAAATCTCACCGACTGCTGAAATGAACTTTATTTTGTAGAATCATCCTAGTCCCACATAAAAATAACAAAATTTATACATGTGATCCAATACTTTATGCCAGTAATTTGGAGCTCAATGACACCACCCCCATTTTTGTGGCAGTTTTAGTGGTCACCGACCAAATATGTCAGTATTTTCAAATACCAAATATTTTGATTATAATTTATATCCAGATTTTCCTTTTCATATTTCATTTGTGGTCAGATACTCCTATTGTTTTCCCCATTGACTTACATTATAACTCTAGTCAAAAGGGGACCCTGTATCATACCCACCTATAGGGTGTTGACTAATGAAATTACATTTTTCGAACAGATTAGTCTCTTAGGCACCAGAAAATGCTGTTTTTATATGGGGTTGACCAACCCAGTTTTTTACAATTTGGCAAGGGAGACAACCACCCCACTCAGTCAGGTGAGATTTAGGGGTCTAAACCGCATGTGTACACCTTCTATTCATATGGCGATTTCAGTGTTATTTATTATGATAACCAGTCCTAAAATATTCATTCGCGTGCAGAAGACATTGCATTTTATTTTTCAAATGAGTTTTTTGCATTTGTAAACACAACATTTTCTACCAATCAGGTAATGTCTCATTTAATCTTACGGTTTTCCCTGTACTTTTTTCAGCCAATCCCTGAGCCGGACTGCAATAGGATCATTTGACCTTGTGATCTATCATGCAGCGATTATTTCAAAATAATTTTTCTTGTATGCATCCACTTAGTTTCAGCCAATCAGCAATCAAACACATAGTGTAGGTCTGCATGTTCCCTAGACAAAATCACCTGCTTCCGGTTTTCACCGATTTAGGCGTCTCATACCAGTGGCTACAGTTACGGCACGGCAACTATACGCCATTTTACGGTCTAGAGTTA
>JAFMSR010000016.1:3856820-3876720 GCA_022818135.1 Saxidomus purpurata
TTTCATGATGATAATGCATTTTAATATTGAACTTTCAAAGTATCGGTTTAATTTGCAAAGGCATCGGTCAATGTTTGCAAAAGACAAGAGGTAAAGCGATGCTTTTGAGAAATGAAAAACTGTAATGGTCACTTTTGGACAATCCGTTGATTAGATTGAGTTTACTGATACTAGGATTAGTTTATGTTGGGAAATAGCTACAGGTGGTTGAATGATCCAATCTAATTTAAAAAAAAATAGACAAACAACCACGACAAAATACTTAGGAGAAACCAATATGTGTGTTCCCGTATAATTGCAGCTGCGGAAGACCAATGTTACAGATTAGGACAAGTTACAGGAGAGTAGAGATCGAATATCAGTCTAACGATTGCATTGTCGAGCTGTGAAGGAAAGGAATCTAACGGGCGAAAAGGTAGTTTACTTTAACAATTCTTTTTTCAGGCTTGGATTTAATCAAAACAAAAATGTTTCAACTATTCCTTAGTTTTTGTTTTAAATTAGAAAGTGCTGATCATACATGGCAAAATATATTTGTTATAATATGAATGTTTGGTTTGCCTTGTCTGGTACTATTTCCGCACATTTCATATTTACGCAAAGTTAAAATTGTATTCAGTTAAAAGTACAAGTATAAAATTTAATATGACTGATCAAAATAATTATACATATATATACACTCATTATAACTGCGCAGACTTTTCTTTACTAAGATAGTTATAAAATATTTTTACTGATTTTCTATATATTTTATATGAATGAAACTGTGATACAGATTCATGTATTTTGGTTATAACTTTGGCAATATCATTTTTCAAGTACATGTATTATAAATCAGGGTGTAATTTCTTTCTTAAATAGTGAGTGTCACCTTGAAGGCTAATATCACTATAAAAGTATCTCGGACTGAGTAAAAAGGAAATTTTCATTATAAAAACCCAAAAACACCTTAAAAGTTACTTGTATGTCTAATATTACCAAGAAAAATATATGACCAGCCTAATTGACCGTTATTTGTCGAAAACCATTCAAAATGTTGTTTTTAAGTCGACATTATACATGCTGTTAATATATAAAACGAGAAACGCTTTCTGATAACGCTTTCTCGTGATGAAGCGACACAAATACGAAAGCAACGTATATGTCAACATTGTTTTAGACTAGATATAACACAATGCTGTCGTTAACACGTAATTTTCATATATATATTTCTATAGTGCTAATGTGACCTTAATAAGGATTCAATGAATCATCATCATTAGACAGTTTACAGTCCCGCCCTTTAAAATGTAATGTTTTAGTTCAATTTCTTCAGGATCTTTAAAGCCAGCTAAAATTTGTGTAAGCTAACACGTGCACAATTCTGGGTCCAAATTGTATCCACAATGTCAAAATTCACTATGTATTTCATGTAAAACGTTTTAAAAATTTCTATAATGAACGTTTTTTCATGAAATTTACACCAGTAAAGGCAAATGAATAATTTACATCACGATTTTGTTTTCACGAATTTATCCTTTGAAACGTCTATGAATATTTGACGTCAAAATTTACTATATACATAATAGTACTACATATTTTCAAATGTACATACATTGTATCTGTAATTAAATAATGACCATTTGAAAAGTTCAAATACAGAACTAAGCTTAGCTTAAGTCTACGATTTTATTGAATATCAAAATTTTCTGATTATAATTCTGTATGGGTTCAGTTTAGAAGATTGTTTTTATTTGAAAAATGTAGTAAATTGTGGCGTCATGGGAGCACTGAAGCTGTATGACAATTATTATTTTGACAGGTGTCCGATAACATATATTTTAAGTGTTTTGTCTTTCTTTTGTTCACTTTTCCGTATCATCTCTCATATTTTAACACTTGCGTCTACAGCATGGGTCGATCAAGCACTTATTAAATGATGCACGTGTGTATACTTTCAATGTGCAAGGAATTTTTCAAAACTTTATAGGGAATCTATCACTTACATGTACTTTAATTATGTATAACTACATTGGCCGTATTATGGTATAATGTAAAAGGTTGCCATATTGGTCTATGGCCTTCTGATTTGAAAATAATTAACTTTGAAGCCTAGATGGTTTTTATGTATATGAGACATTGAAAGATTAAATTAATAGGGATACAATGAGGCATTTTAATTCATTCTTTTCAGGATATATCAGGCTAAAATAGCTTAGGATTATAGATGCTAACTCTATGTACTACAATTCCAGGTCCAAAGCGTGCCCTCAACTTAAAATGTACAATATATTTCATATAAATAGTTAAATACGAAAACTTTCAAAATCATCTGTAAATAACAATTCATATTATTTTCAAGAAAATGGCACAAGTAAAGACAATATAAAAACAGTTTCTTCGGATTTTATGTCACTATAATAGTTCCGGTTTTGTTTCTCACTATGCTAAAATGTTATCCTCCTTTGACATCGTAATAAGAGACGAGTTTTCGTAACTTAGAACTTAAAAACAAAGCTTACATTGATGTGCTGAACATGTTAATGGTATTCCCTGAATTAATACAGTGTGTGATATATCTATCTATATGTATAAGCTCTCTGTAGAAAAATTACATAAGATAAAAGTAAAGCCTATATAGTAATATCGCCATTAAGCCGGATATATAACTTTAGGTGTCGCTCTCTCTACGAACTCATCAAACCTGTAGATTTTTTATCAAATATACCAATTATTTACGAAAGCCGAGAAGGGTCAAATAAAAAAACAAAAAAAGAGGAAATAATCGCGTACGTACGAGAAATAAACGCGTACGTACGAGAATAAAACGCGTACGTACGAGAAATAAACACGTACGTACGAGAAATAAACGCGTACGTACGAGAATAAAACGCGTACGTACGAGAATAAAACGCGTACGTACGAGAATAAAACGCGTACGTACGAGAAATAAACGCGTACGTACGAGAATAAAACGCGTACGTACGAGAATAAAACGCGTACGTACGAGAATAAAACGCGTACGTACGAGAATAAAACGCGTACGTACGAGAAATAAACGCGTACGTACGAGAATAAAACGCGTACATACGAGAATAAAACGCGTACGTACGAGAATAAAACGCGTACGTACGAGAAATAAACGCGTACGTACGAGAAATAAACGCGTACGTACGAGAATAAAACGCGTACATACGAGAATAAAACGCGTACGGACGAGAATTAAACGCGTACGTACGAGAATTAAAAGATATATATTCAGTGTGCTTTGTAGGTATAGCCACACCGGGTATAGGATATGTGAAAGTTATAAAAACGATTTTTAAAACTTACAGTGTTAAGGTGTATCTCGCGAGTTTTCCCATATTTCCACTATACAGTAGAAGCTATATGATACTGTTCATTATTTGAAAAAAGTTCCTGTTTCAAAGTGTCATTAAAGGTATCTTCCTTAAAGTCCCAGGACCACAATTACAAGTAACTTTTATTTTACGAAGAAAGATGTCTTACCGGCGGAAATGACATTTATTTATACCGAAAACATTCCTAACTTAAATGTTTAAATCGATGTATATGTTCGAATTATAGAGCAGTACTTTTTTCCATGATATTATAAAAATAAGAAAGACTTTCTGGCAACTCTTTTTCGTGAAGAAACGATTTGAATACAAAAGGCATGAATATGTCAACATTGTTTTAGAGTGAACATGGTTATATCATTATCCTATCAGTATATTTATTTTACAATATCAGTAAATTCAAAGAGATCCTGGGACTTTAACCACTTATTTTTAAAAGTGTGTGCCTATGTGATTTATGTCCAGTTATTGTATAGATGAGCTGAGACGTTAAACCACTGCTAAATTCAGTTTATCAAATCATGAACACTTGAAACCACCATAGAAAAGCTTATGACCTTGGGTTTATTAGTTCTTGATTCGAGTTCAGGAACTAGTTTGGAATGATACAGTTCTTTTAAAATGCCGGTATCGAATGTTTCAATATTGTTCAAAATTTGTCTGTGTAGTGATCAATACATGTACATGTATTTTTTCTTTTTCTTTTTCTCGCCAGTGTGGAGTTGCAAAGGTATTTTTCACCTTCCGTGTATTCATTCAAGTGGTTTCGAACGTTAGCACTATTTATTGCTTAATAAAGTGACTATCAGAGAGAAATTCTCGTACGTACGCGTTTTATTCTCGTACGTACGCGTTTAATTCTCGTACGTACGCGTTTAAATTCTCGTACGTACGCGTTTTATTCTCGTACGTACGCGTTTTATTCTCGTACGTACGCGTTTAATTCTCGTACGTACGCGTTTTATTCTCGTACGTACGCGTTTAATTTTCGTACGTACGCGTTTAAATTCTCGTACGTACGCGTTTAATTCTCGTACGTACGTGTTTTATTCTCGTACGTACGCGTTTAATTCTCGTACATACGCATTTTATTCTCGTACGTACGCGTTTATTTCTCGTACGTACGCGTTTTATTCTCGTACGTACGCGTTTTATTCTCGTACGTACGCGTTTATTTACTCTTTTTTTGTTTTTTATTTTACCCTTCTCGGCTTTCGTAATTATTAGCATTATATCAATGCAATTTAAGTCGCAAATTATCACATTTCCTCACAGCTTTTTCCGTCAGTAAAGGTAACAAAAACGTAAAAATGAGACTGCCTTAGTAAGGTGAGTCGGTACTCTAACAATATGATAAACGTTACACAGCGGGTATAAATTCAGCATTTTATTATTACCATTAGGTTAGCTTCTTTATTATCAAATTCAGCATTTTATTATTACCATTAGGTTAGCTTCTATTGTATCAAAGTCAGTATTTTATTATTCCCATTAGGTTAGCTTCTTTTGTACCAAAGTCAGTATTTTATCATTCTTTTTTGGTTAGCTTCTATTGCATCAAAGTCAGCATTTAATTATTCCCATTATGTTAGCTTCTATTGTATTAAAGTCAGCATTTTATTATTCCCATTAGGTTAGCTTCTTTTGCATCAAAGTCAGCATTAGGTTAGCTTCTATTGTATCAAAGGATCGACATGCGGTAGCTGCTTAAAACAGTCTGATATTTTGAATAGTGAACACTTTCTACGTCTCACAGCAAACTAAATGTTCACTCGAGCAGATATCTGTTTAAAATATGCTTGGTTTGCGAATAATGTTGTTTGAAGTTGAAACGTTTCAATTAAGTCGTCTCTGTACAGAATGCCCTGTTAATTAAGTTTGAGAATGCGACAAACTTTCCATACATTTAAGAACAAACAAAAAAGTCCATATCCCAGATATTATTAACGTTTTGCAAAATTTTAAATTAGCTAATAATATGAAAATAAGACTGGGAAATTCAACAAAAACAACGGCACGTTATTACAATAGCGTAATTATATCGTCATTATCATATAACGTTTCGGCGAAAAGACAGTAATCTTATATTCTTTTCTTTTTTTAATTATCTGACAAATTATAGAGTCCGGCTGTTTTCCATGTAAACTTGAAATTTATGAAAGCGAAACAAATAATTCATAGCGAACTCAGGTACCAGAAATGTACCCTATTTAGAGTATGTCCGTGCTGATGGTATGAGACGCCTAAATACATTTCCATAGACTTACATTATAAGGATTTCTTCCGGTGCGACTTCCCAAAATCTCACCGACTGCTGAAATGAACTTTATTTTGTAGATTCATCCTAGTCCCACATAAAAATAACAAAATTTATACATGTGATCCAATACTTTATGCCAGTAATTTGGAGCTCAATGACACCACCCCCAATTTTGTGGCAGTTTTAGTGGTCACCGACCAAATATGTCAGTATTTTCAAATACCAAATATTTTGATTATAATTTATATCCAGATTTTTCTCTTCATATTTCATTTGTGATCTATCATGCAGCGATTATTTCAAACTAATTTTTCTTGTATGCATCCACTTAGTTTCAGCCAATCAGCAATCAAACACATAGTGTAGGTCCGCATGTTCCCTAGACAAAATCAACTGCTTCCGCTTTTCACCGATTTAGGGGTCTCATACCTAAAGACTGAAACGATTGCTTTTGTACGCACTTAGAACTCTTTCAAATAATAAAGTAATAATTGCTGAACCAAAGTATAGCTTTGATTTAATCTGCAGAGCATCACGATGCAGAATATACCTCCATATTGATGACCAGGTCGAGACGATTTCGTGTGCTGCTGCTGAGCTTTGAAATAATTTGTCAAATTGCTTCAATAGCAGTTGTCATATCTGTAGTCTTTTCTTTTCAGAGTAGAAAATGTGAGTGGACAGGGAGCAGAGTGTCTATTAAAAATATATGTGTTTATTTGGTTGATACATCATATACCCTTCTTGCAATGGCATGTTATGTTACCCCACCCCTTCCAAAAAAATGAAATTTTGAAGAAATTTTGCCTTATTTATCACAAAATAGTGTTTTAAAAAGCAGGATAGTATCAAAATTTACATCAAAACGTACAATGGAGTTAAGGCTGTACATACGCACACCGTACAAACACACTTGTTCAGTAAAAAACCCAAATTAAACATCTAGATGGACGTTCAGGGTGCCCAAAATTAAGAGTAATCTGCGTAGTATTTGAATTTCTAACACATGTACCATGAATTGTAAAGAACCGAATGCTTCTTAAGTGCCATTTTTTCATTAAAATATGAATTGTCACGGCTATGCATGAAATTTCAATTGAAATAGACGATAACTGACGCGATGCATCCCTCTGAGGCAAAAAAAGCGTATTTTTGTACACCATTTTAGAGCAATATTCGTATTTCTGAGACCGAAATTGCAAATACGACAAGAAATGATGCATATTTAACAAAATTCGTATTTAATGTAATGAAAAACAACAAACTAGCTACAAAAACTGAGCAGATTTTCTCAAAAATTGATTTTTAAGGCATTTTTGTAATTAAAGGGAGGTAATTCAAAATCTATATTGCCCTTCCCTATGCGTTCCGGGACATGTTGTCGCATTTTGTGATAAGAATTACGTCGATTTCTGTGAAATTACAATGCTAGCACTGTTTTCACGCAATTTCATGGCGACTAGATCTATATAACACATTTTAATTGCAACAGTATACTTGTTTGATATGTTTTCAGCTCTAGAATCATAAGGTGACGAAAATCATTTACTAGAACAGTAGCCATTTAGGTGATATTTATCCGTCTAGTGATTTTGAGATTCAGTTACAGGTCTAAAAAACCCAATTTCATCAATAAAATCACAGTACGTACTAAAATCCGAGCATAAACAGCTCGGGAATATACTTTGTAAATTATCATTTGTGAATTATATACCACATTTCACACTTCTATTGGCAACATGTTATCTGCCCTTGCACATTTCTTTTCAGCATTTTCTCCACTGCTGGTCCCGTATATTGAAACTTTGTAACCATACCTGCATTCTAGACTAAAAAATCTTCTAGTAATAAATTCAGATTTGCGCTGACATCTCTACACACCGTATTTATGTGTGCAAAACAAAATCATACAGTTATAATCCCCTAAATCTGACTGAGGGGTACATTTTGAACCTTTATTTCATAAAAAAAATATCAGAAAAGCTGATTTGTTTCCTTCCAGACCTCCATTCAATGTATCTGTTACCAAATTAGCTATTTTGAATACAAAACAATGTCTAAAATGAACTCGAGGACACACAGAAAATCGTTCTCTGTGCTATATTTAGGTATGAGACGCCTAAATACATTTCCATAGACTTACATTATAAGGATTTCTTCCGGTGCGACTTCCCAAAATCTCACCGACTGCTGAAATGAACTTTATTTTGTAGATTCATCCTAGTCCCACATAAAAATAACAAAATTTATACATGTGATCCAATACTTTATGCCAGTAATTTGGAGCTCAATGACACCACCCCCAATTTTGTGGCAGTTTTAGTGGTCACCGACCAAATATGTCCTTTATTTTCAAATACCAAATATTTTGATTATAATTTATATCCAGATTTTTCTCTTCATATTTCATTTGTGATCTATCATGCAGCGATTATTTCAAACTAATTTTTCTTGTATGCATCCACTTAGTTTCAGCCAATCAGCAATCAAACACATAGTGTAGGTCCGCATGTTCCCTAGACAAAATCAACTGCTTCCGCTTTTCACCGATTTAGGGGTCTCATACCTAAATGATAGCGAATGACTGCCACGTTTATCCAGTAATCACGGTGTCAGCAAATTTTGGGTAAATCGTGACAATAAAATAAGAAATTAACGCTATACATTGTCGAAGACCGGTTGAATATTGAAATAATTAACTGACTTACAGTTATAGCACAGTAGCGGAAACTACGGAAAAACTGAATTTAAAATGTATGTTAGATCTATATTAATCTAATTTGATAAACAAAATAAATTTCTAAAGTGGGCTGTGCTAAAAACGTGAAATCAGGACGGCGTCATAATAACACTGTCCTGTGATATCAGACGTCGCAATTACAATAAAAAACAAGACCGGTATTACCGTGTCGTCACCGTGGCGTTGTTAGAATTTCTCGTTTCGCTTTGTTCAAGATGGGGTCATATAGGTATAATTGTTGAGGCTTCCGAAATAAATTGATTGTCTTTTGATACATATTCACCAACGGTAAAAACTGCATTATTTAAACGTATATAAAATGTGCAATCCACCCGATGGAAGTAAAACCAGTACCTTGAGGTTTCTGCGCATTAATATATTTAAACAGTTGTGAGTTCTTCTACAAATTGCATTAACACAGAAAAATTGTAACACGTGTATCTTTCACAGTATATTTTGTGTGTATCAATTAATATATAAATGTACGTCTGAAATTATTTTCGAGAAATGAGGAGCTTATGTAATATGAAACAAAGCAAGTTTGTATCATTACGTTAAAATGTTTTGGTTTCTATAAAAATCACGAAAAAAATAAACTTAAGATCTATCTTTTTGCAACCAAAAAGAGAAGAGGGTAAAATCGAAATTAATTTGCTTGTTATCAACACTTGTGTTTTAAGTCACAAGAATAGATAGTTTGTTGCATTTTGTTTAGTATAATTTTATGATCTACAAAGACTGTTTGTGTTTAAAGTTATCTAATTTCCTCAGCGGTTAAGAAACTTTACTTTAAGAAGGTGTGTGTTCATTATTGCCAATTTATTGAAAATATCGTTTATTACAGCCTTGTAATAAGTTGTTCTTTTTTATATCTTACAGGAGGCCGTACCGCATCTTTTTGCAACAATGTTGAGCAACCCTTCTCACTTTGCGTACATCATATTATCACCTGTCTTGTCAACGGCCTTCGCTTTGATTAATATCGGTACCATCTATATCTTCTATAGCAAGTTCCGGTTGTCAACGCTTCCTTTCATTGTCATGGTCAACATCTGCGCCTGCGACATATTTGTGTGCCTTGCCTCGAACACGTTTTATGTTACGAATATTGTACACCCAGTCTATAGTTGGTGGACGGGTTCGGTTGCTTGCAAAATGTTCAAAGTTTTAACAATGCTGACGAACATATCGCAAATTTATTTTCTCTGTATACTGAATGCTGACAGGATGCGTCGACTTGTGAACAACACGTCAAGGCAATGGCAGAAACGTCAAGGTATTGTTTATACTCTCATCGGGTGGATTGCAGCGACGATAGTTTGCGTGCCACGTTTAGCACTTTTCGAAGAGAAGATGATTAAGAAAGTTTCGCCCTCAAACAACGATACGACGATGGTCTCCTATGAGTGTAAACCAGTTGGGCTGGATGACATGACCTACACAGTTGTCACAGTTGTCACCTTTATTGTCGCCTACGCCCTACCAGCTTGCTTTATTCTTTACACAGTCGGCAGGTCCCAAATATACATGTGGAACAGGCGCAGGCAAATCAATTTTTCTGCAATGTCAAACGCCATGAAGAAAATGAACAAAAAGCTATCTCTCACGTTCAACCTGACAGGTGCCCTTTTCATGCTGATATGGACACCCTTTTTTGTCCTTTCGTTGATTGATCTGAATACTAACATCCGGAGCCAAAATGTTAACATGAATTTTTCCTTGCGTTGTACACTTCTTATACTTGGAAGTGCGAAGCCGGTAATTTACATCATCTGCCTCGACAAATTTCGTCACAGTTTTTCATTTAGTCGTAACACCAATAACAAAGAAACGTCAGAAGTCACTGGTTCAACGTGCATGTCGAGAAAAACAGAAGCCACCTGTTCTACAAACAAGTCGTTGAAAGCAGAAGTCAATTATTCTACATACAAGTCGGGAGAGGAAGATGCCACTTGTTTTACATACAAGTCGGGAAAAGCAAAGGCAGATACAAGAAGTGCTATAGATTTCTGTGACTCCTATCTTTGAAGGTATCGTTAAAGATGGAACATATAAAGTTCTGGTGGGTCTGTATCGACGAATCATACGGATCTAAAGAAACAGCATAGAAATTTGCAGATAGAATTGTGTATATATTTTCGTATAAAGATTTGTAAATGATTTAAAGCAAATGATGTAAACATAACAATCTCGAAATCTTCAAGCAATCGAAAGTAACTAGATTCTGAAGCAAAGTCATTCAACAGTTTTCTTGAGTCACATAGTACATCGAATGCACACACAGAGTGACAGGCTCTTACGTACCGTTTTCTTTTTACACAATTTTATTGAACAGTGAAGATTTTCATGATCATGAACTGGAAATTGGACAACTGCTTAGACACAAAGACGTGATGGATAGTAATGGAAGGCAACCAGGTGCTGGACCGTATTTCTGTTTATCAGTTTTTGTGTACAATTTTAAACATTGCCTGTTTATGTATGCATGGTCACAGATGTATCTGGAATGAAATCTGAAGTGTAATAGTTTGTGTAACGCATGTACAAGCTCTATTTTCTATTCGAGTTAAACCCGTTTTCTACTTACTTAACGCTACATGTATTTACTATTCGAAATGACCATATAAAAACTTGATGAAAGAAATCTTAAAGAGCAATGCTTTAAAAACACGTAATAAATGAGTTATGTTCAGTTACTCTTCTTTTTAACAAATGGAATGAAAACATACTTACATATTGAAAAAGTAGTCAGTATGTTAATATTTGAATAAGATAGTGACTATTTTCATAGTTTTACACAATACGAGTATTCAATAGTTCGGAAACACATTATTCAATAGGAATGAAACAAAATATTCAATATGAATGAATCACGATATTCAATAGGAAGGAAACATAATATTCAATAGGAACGCATTTCTTATAAAGATATATTATATTGGTTGTGCCTTTGGCCATATTCTTATGTTAGGAATGGAAATTGTCCCCGTATTGAAGTCAAAGACTAATGACATATGTAATCAGAAACCACTTTTTTCCTATTGAAGCAGATCGTTGGAGGAATATATCCTCTAATGAAAGAAAATGTATAGTTTGTAATATTTTAGGTGATAAATATCACTACTTATCATATCCCGAGGGTTTCTGTAGGTGTTATAACACGAAAAAAACGTTCGTTAGCGCTATTCTAGCATAAAACATCATAAGAATAAAAATGAAACGCTCTTACTGGTGCGACGTTCAATAATGCGCGGGACAACATCCGTGTTGTTTACGTCATATTTATGACGTCACCAGCGGTTTTTAAGCCCGGCACTGTTGACGCCGTACATGATGTAAGACTTGGGAGACAGGTCCATTGTTTACAGTGGGCCTGTGATGCGCAAAATGAAACCGGGTTATAACGGCGCGTGAATCTCCCCGTTAACACACGTTTTTTCTCCTGTTAAAACACCGGCAAAATGGGCAAAAACAGCACATTTTAGGCTAGAATTTGGGTTCAAAAATGTTTATAAAATATAGCTCTCTAGTAACCAAAATTGAATAGCGTTAATTGACGTCCTATTTTTAGACTAAAAAATATAACTGACGTCATATATAGAAAGTAATATACAACGTAGACCTAGTATGATTTATAAAATTTATAGAATTATTCAATTCAAAGGACATCTTTTTTTAATATTTGAACTATTGTGTCTATAACATCTAAAGGCGCTTTTTTTAGCTCAAACGTCGATAATCAGGAGGTAACATGCTGGTTTCTCCTTTCTTTTTTTCTGATGATAGATCTTGTTTTTTTCTTTTTCAGAGCATTTAGAATTTTCGTTCAGCAAAAATAAAAATGTAACAAGTAAAGAAGGTCTTTTTTTCATTCGGTATTTTTCTTTCAGTCATTTATTTCTTGGATTTTCTCTGATATTGAATAGTTTCTCCCTTAACTGCCGCTCATATTTTGTTAGTATTTCTTTACAAGTGTTTAACATTCTATACATTTCCATTAGAAGTAGTCTTGTGTAATTGTTGGTTTGTTAAAATGTATATGTATGATACAGAAATAAATTACAAAAAAAGTATTACTTACAGTTTTTTATCGATTAAAAACTAAACTTGACCTACACTCTTACACGTATATTGGCTGTGATGTTTGATCATACTGATGAGCCTTTTACCTACCATGTCTTGAACATGTAAAACAGTATTTATTGACTTACTGAACTTCGTTATTGAAAGTTATATTACCCTTCAAAAGGCCATATCAAATAATGGTCAAGAATCAACCTTGCAACATACATGTAGCAGCCGCTTTGAAAACAGGTAAGAAATAAGATAAACTGGGTTGTGTTCTAATTGACAGATACCTAACAGTAAGGATGGCGAGGATAGTCAGACAAATATTTTTTTAGATTTTATCTGGGCCTATAATCAATGCGAATAAACAGTTGAACAGATTCATACATTTTGTTCATAACTTTTGCTATTTCTATTATTTCATGAGTATAAATCAGTTACATTTTTGTATCAGTGTCTTATTTCAAAGTTAATTGTCATTTTGAACGGTAATATCACTTTAATTAACTTTCCCTTGCAAAATGATCTATCGATCAGACTTCATTTTGATTTTTGAAGAAAAAGGTTAAAACTAATATAGGATAAAAATTTAAAAAAAAACAATTTTTATTAGAATGACAAATAAATTACATTGGTTGTATTTTTGAAAGACAATTTTTATTCTTTCATGTAAAATTTAATTTCTATATTTAGAACTATTTCAAGGATATATCTGTCAAAAACAAGAGAAAACAATATTAATCATCTAGTAATATTTCTTTAGGGAGGGAGATGAATGTTAAAACAGAGGTGTCGTCATCCTAGACAAATGGAATTAAAAACTCCAATACCATATTCTACAGTTTCCCTTGTTTGTCTTACATATTTTGATATTATCATGAAATTCAACGATAAAATACAGTCAGCTTCTTCCCCAAACCCGCTGACAGCCCCTACTCAATCGGAGCCGCCGATGAGCCCCTCTTCGCCCCTCTCTCTGTCTCTGTGTCTGTCTCTGTCTGTCTCTGTCTGTCTTTCTCTCTCTCTCTCTCTCTCTCTCTTTATCTCTCTCTCTGAACTGGATTTGTTCGTTTTAACCATGATGTATACATCAACATCATTTTTAGAATGAACAGATCACTATTATATCATTATTTCATTCGTAAATTCATTATCCATTTAAGTTGTAAACGGGACCTTAAGTAGAAACCCCAATGATTAATAAACACATATACTTATACTGATGCTTAATAAGTAGATAAATCACCTTGATCTCTTTCACAGGAGAACAAGTAAGAAATAAGCACTTAATCTTGTAAATGATTCATTGTCAACATCCAAGCTTGCAATTAACTTGCAGTAGAATTACTATTTCTGCCATCTAACATCTGCCTTGTTCTGCATTTGAAATATTTTTTCTTCCCCATTTATCGAAAGCGAACAAATGTGCATAATTACCATAATCATAATTATTATAATTTAAACTGATTCATTTACTTTCGATTGCGGAACGAGTTGTTCTTATGTACAACTTATAAAAATTGCTCTCGGGACTCACTCCAGGAGAGACACACACACACAGTGAGAGAGACAGACACACACACAGTGAGAGAGACAGACAGACAGACATAGACACAGACAAACAGAGAGACATACAGAGAAATAGAGACAGAAACACTACCACTTCTTGGCACTGGTGGGAATCGAAGCCGAGACCCTTCGAACCTGAGCCGAACACGATACCACTGCACCAAGGCGGTTCCACAATAACAAAGCGAGTAGCATATTGTGACCAAAATGAAACTTTTATGCTTAAAGATATTTGCTCTCATTACCGTTCAATCTGGTGTGCACACGTTTTCTAAGTTGCCACGCCCAGTATGTAGACATAATCAGCAATATTGAACTTTTCGTGTCACACGTGAAACTTATGCTACCGAATGTCGTCAGCACTAACATTTGTTACGCACTGTTTATTACCTAGAAATACACCATAGTTTATTTTCCTGTCAAAATATAGATCTACCTTAAGTCATTAAAATTCCTTGATAAAAGACATCCCTCTTAATTACCAATAACTGACTTTTGTTATACTGAAAACTATTGACAATTTTATGACAAAGAGATTCATTGGATGCGGGAAATATACCAGACACATCTGTCGAGAAATTAGATATAATCATTTTTATCACAACGACTAAACCTTAAGTAATTACTACTAGTAGTAATCCCCGGATTAAGAGATCGGATTAAAAGAGGATTTATATTATAAGTAATGTACGTCAGCATGTTGTCAGAGGCCGAGATACCTCGCTCCGAGTTGTTAGGGGTCGAGATACCTCGCTCCGAGTTGTGAGAGGTGGAGATACCTCACTCTGAGGTGTGAGGAGCCGAGATACCTCGCTCTGAGTTGTGAGAGGCCGAGATACCCCGCTCCGAGTTGTGAGAGGCCGATATATTTTGCTCCGATTTGTGAGAGGCCGACATATCTCGCTATGAGTTGTGAGATGCCGAAATAGCTTGCTCTAAGTTATGCGAGACCGAACGTCTATCGTTATACAATTTTTTGCTCTGAGTTTCGGCATAAATGTCGATATATAGAAAGTAAACAAACACTGTGTCTGATTACGTTTGGGTGTTTTTCTGTCTACAGCACTCCAACGTATGGACGCCTTTAGTTATGTTTTAGCTGTAATCTGAGGACTTTATACCTTGTCCTTCAAATACCCCCACAGAAAGAATCCAAGAGGATTTAAATTGATGGGACCGTTCATGTATAGTCTCCAACGCCAAATGTGTCCATTAGCCATGAGAGCACCTTGTGTGCAGTATGTGGGGATGCTCCATCATGTTGATACCAGCAGTTATCAGGTGTGAACCCTCTTAGCCAGTTCTAGAGTCAATTTAGAGCGCATAGATGCGAGCTATCTCTTTGAGTTGAGGGTACAAATTACCTCCAACCTCCTCGTTAAATAATAAACCGATAATACAATTGACACACAATTACGTTTTTCACCAAACAAGCACTAATTAACTTTAATTATCTTTCATGTAAGACCACAAAAAAACCCATTTATGACTTAACTTGACAAAGTTACATCTATAAGCAAATAACAAGCGGACATGTATTTCGTTAGTTAGTCCGAATGATTAGGATTCTAACTCAGTTTTATCATACGAGTCATGTGTCTTAACAGCTAAAATGCTTAAAACATGTAGGCATCTTGGAAAACTTCAAAGCAGGATAATAACCACTCCTGGATATCAGTCCGAAAGGATTGCAAACCCCTTAAACGAAAAAAAAGAACAAAATTTAATGTAATATAAAATTATGGATCTGGTATTTGTTTTCATGTATTATTCATAATATCTTTCTTTTTCAGAACACTGACGTTTGTACAGTATCTAACCCGCGTTAATCGAATGTTACAAGCAGGCAGTTATGAAAGAGGATTTACGAAAACAGTTTTCATCAAAAGCAGCCATACAACTTTCAAATGAGACTAACTATATATTTGGACAAAACTTTTTAATGCATGAACTACATAGAAAAATAATTTTAGTTTTTTCCTTAAGTAAGTAAGGTTGGTGTTTGTAGCATACATGTACATTTATAAAGGCAAACAATTAGCTTCATTTTGATAAGGTCACATACAGGTTAATACTTATTCAAACAGACTCTATGCCATAAAGATACGTGCTACAATTGAAACAACACGTTCAGTCCGTGATTACTTTACAATTAGCTTTATGATAACTGAAATTGCCGTATAGGGTGTGTGAGCATCTGCTAGAATATTTACTTCCTTTTCTGTCATCACCATATGAAGTTGACCTGCGTCGACCGATTGAAGAAAGCTTTTAATGAACAGTAGGAAGCCATGGCAACGACTTTGGAAATAACCGCCGACGGGAGAAACACAATACAATTGAGGATAGTCAGCATGTACACTGTTCGTAATATACTAAGACATAGCTGACACACACCGAAATGTTTCAGTTGGTGTACGTCACACAATTCCGTTTTGCCCTTGAAATCATGTTTCCTAAATAAACATCATCCAAACATATACGACTTATTTCAACAAATAATACAATTAAAAACGGCAAGTTTGATAATAGTAGCTAACTGTTTGATAGTGAACGGACAGTACAACATCCGATTCGTGGGTGAGTCTTTCCTAATTTGGTCTTGAAACAGGCATACCGAGTTATCTGCCCATACTCCATGCTCTTCTATAGGATCTGCCGACAAGACTGTCTATTTTTCCAGTGTAGGTCTTTTCATCTAAAGGCATAAGTTACATTTTGGTACCAATGTGGGTAAATGAGTTTAAAGTTTAAATCTATGAACTTAGCACTTAATGTCAACATACCCGGTACGTGATTTTGTATTTATAGTGTCATAAAGAATATCATATTCTGCAGTTTGATACGATCGTTTTGGTAACATAATTGAACCAGTGTTAGTGGCAACCTGAATAAAGCCAACTGTTCTTAGTAGCCAATACAGGTGTATCCCAACTGGCCATTATTTTATACTACTAGTAATTTATTTACTCTCGGTTGCGAAACAAGATCTTACAACTTATATTAATCGCTCTGGAGAATCACTCCAGATGGAATAAACCTCGAAAAGAGAGGGAGAAACAATGTTAAATTATCTGTGTTCTGCCTTAGGATACTACCGCTACTTGGGCATTGGTGGGGATCGAACACGGACCCTCCGACCTTGTGATGAACACGCTACCACTGCGTCAAGGCGGCTCCAAACTGGCCATTTGGTGTATTTAATATTATTGTATCCTTTAATAAATAGTCGTTTCGAATACACTATTTCTGCTGAGAGCAGGTGACTGCTAACACAGTTTTAACGTACTGCCTAATCATGATCTGCACTTGTTACCAAAGTATAACCACTTACAAACAATACGCTTTTATGAAAAGACGTTTCGATGTATGTCCTATATCACTATAATACAATATATATTTATGTAAGTCTAACACTAAAGCAAAAACAGTAGATTAGAAATTCGTTTTCATTTTATTAAATGTTAATATAATGTCGAAATATACATTTGAATGTGCATACAAACAGTTTTAACATTGCAGCGCGGCTGCATTTAAAGTAAACACAAATATTGAAAAGGTATAATCCATATACATAAGTAAAATGTGAATGAAATGAGAGGCAAAATGCTATCACAATGACTAGGGTTACATATGACTAGAACATACTTGTATCGATAAAGAGTTATCATTTGTCTCCAGTATAAATGTCATCTACATTTTAACAACGTTATAAATGTATTGTCTTTCCAACATGGCATCAACTTCACCAACGTAATCTTGATTGTTGGTATGGGCGTCCTGCAAATGTTATGTTCACTATCCGGTACGTCCCTCCGTTTGCACAATGCGCACTATTCCTCCTTTGTCTTTTTGTCACTGTACGGTTGGCAACCTTATGTTCGTTTTATTCCAGTATCAAGCAAACTGTTTATACTATCATCGTGAACAGCATCCTGATCTCTTGCACAGGACTTTATGATGCCTTGTTTCACATCCACATTGTCTGTATTTATCTTGTCTCAAAAACGACTTCGGAAGTTCTGTCTTGCCACGTCCCAATGGAAGCTTTCTCTCTTTCCTGTTCCAGATATTGTAGAAATGTGACATAGTTGCACCAGTGAGAGCGCGTGTTCGTTCTTTTTCCCCATGTTCACTGATCTCGACATTACTTCTGTCCATCAGTAAATCTCCACATGAGTGACTACTTTTTAAATGGAAAGATTTCTCTGTCCCCATGGCAGATGACGGTCTATTTGGTGGTTGAGCAAACGTGTCATTGTGTTGCCAAAAGTTCGGTTCACTCTTTGACGACAATGAAGACGATGGTCTTTCGAACAAGTCGTCAACCTTGAGACTATTTCCGAAGCGTGATGTTTTTTCTTTGCACATTTCCATCGTTTGAATTTATTTTCAGTATGGCTTCTACTTCTTCTATCAAAAACGCTTATGGACAAACTTCAGAATTAAGAATGTTTATATACCACAAGGTTTGGCATCACATTCATGTGTATGACGTCAAACGTGATGCCAAAAAAGTGGGATTTTGATAAAGGTGTAACACAAGATGTCCTATATTAGCACCTTAGTTCGATATAGTAATAGATTATAAGTTACATTCGTGCGTCTGATTATCCCAAGGCGGTCAGGCCACGTATCGAATCATCATTCATTGTTTTAGAACAGCGGCAAACAATAGTCTCATATTACACTGCACCGATCATTATACTTCACCATACCAAATTTAGACATTAAGGGAAGATTGAGTAAAGATAAAACCCTGACTTTAAGTACACTATTCTTGTGTCTCAACTATTCATGGTTGAATTTTGGTTAAAACAAGAGCCGTCCGTCCTTGATTAATACAGTTTGTCTACGTTAAAATGTAGGTGTGTGGTTTTAAAGTGCATATGTAAAGGTGCTGTGCAACAAATGTTAGGAGTGCACATGTACTGCAAGAAGGTACTATAGTTATCCGTGAAACAAAACGTTTTAGGTATAAGTATGCTATATACATTTCCATAGACTTACATTATAACGTTTTCAGCCAGTGCGACTACTCAAACTCTCACCGACTGCTGAATGCATTTTATTTTGCAGAATAATCTTAGTCCCACATAAAAATAGCAAAATCTATACATGTTATCCAATACTTTATGCCATATATTTGGAGCTGAAGGACACTTCCCCCATCATTTTCGGGGCAAGTTTAGTGGTCACCGAACAAAAATGTCTGACACAGTATTTTCAAATACCCAATATTTCAGTTGTAATTTATATCCAGATTTTTCTCTCCCCATTTCATTCGTGATCTGTCATCCAGCAATTATCTAAAAAAAACTATTATCGTATGCATCCACTTATTTTCAGCCAATTAGCAATCAAACACATAGTGTAGGTCCGCAAGTTCCCTAGACAAAATCGCCTGGTTCCGGTTCTCACCTTTTTAGCATAATACTTATACATAAATTTTACAGAGTGCACTTTTTCCCTTTACATACTCATAATATCTGACAAACGTCGCACTGAGCTACCTAAATTGTAACTGATGTTCTGTAGTGTTCCGATTTTAACACAGTTGGGGCAATGTCTATTTTTGACAAATGCCTTCTTTTGAAATTAGAAAAAAGTATATACACTGACCTCAGTTGAATGTTCGCCATCTCACAGCATTTGGAATAAAAAAGAAAAGGGGACAGTATATTATATGAACGTGATTTGCTACACCAGTATGAACCCCTATTTGTTAAGAAGTGTCTTGTCTCCAAATGCATTTAATCAAGTGACCAACATTTCCCCATGTTTTAAACTGTTGAATTGTTTGAACGGCTTTAGACATATACATAATTATTTTTTTATCATAGAGCAATCATTATATTTTATCTATATTTATACAAGTAAGTCTTTGTAAGTTTTTTCCTAAATAAAGCAGTAGATCTACTTTTA
>JAFMSR010000016.1:3877220-3934720 GCA_022818135.1 Saxidomus purpurata
GGTAAGTTTGAAGTCAGAATAACGACGATTAACCAGAAGGAAAGTAAACGGAAGTAAGAACTGATTTGCTTTTTCATATCTTAAATTGTTTCTTTTTTTCTCGTCATTGATTGGGAAAATTACTGTCAGGCAACTTCTCATTTCACCATTTTATACATATACTTTACAATACATTTAGTAAAATAGTTTACTTAACTCCATCTTGTAATTAAGTATGGACTGTTCAAAAGTGCATGATTAAGTTGAGTTTTGTTAGGATACACATTACAAAATAAGAGATAAATATTTAAAACTCTTAAAAACTATATGCATTGAATTCACATTTAATTGATCATTTCCATGAATGGCCGTTTAATTAGAATTCCAAGATTTTTCCTCTCTGATAGTTTAATCTGAAATGAAGAGTTGGCAAATGGTTACGTCTGAATGACTTTTAATTCTTGTGTATGTTCGTAGAATCAGTACACTCCTATTTAAAAGCATTGAATGTTCTACCCTAAATTTGCTGTTTAATAAAAGTTACCCTTTCAAACAGATAGGTGTAAACGAGAAAGATAAACACAATGACATGTATTTATTTAGATTTATTAAAACTACTTTATAAATAGATTTCTCAACAGGGTACAATGTAGCATGTACAAAGTACAATGTGAGACCCACGTCATAACCTCGTCGGTTGCAATAAAGGGGTCGTCTGTAAAAGTTTTAACTATAACCCAGTATTGTACAGAACAACTTTTTTAGATTATTTTGTGTTGTGCAGGTAACCCAACAAGACCAATAATTAAAGCAGATAAAGATCCCTCTGTTGGAGAGAGTGTAACACTTACATGTAGCAGCACTTCAACAACCACGCCTAGCAATCATGGTCTCAGTCTTATATACAACTGGAGAGTTGACAGTGTAGACAATCCTAATGACTCTAGATATACATACTCTGTCAACAAGAAGACAATTAGTGTATCAAATGTTGTTAAAGAAGATGCCAGTAAACAGTTTACATGTACCGCTACGGAAAATGTCACTGAGGGGTATACATCTGTCAGCAGTGATTCGTTTTCTCTTAATGTTCTATGTAAGTATGAGTTTCATTTTCACCAATTTTACATAATGGTAGGGACATTGTTTTGCTTAGAACTCATTAATTTGGCTGACATCTGTTGGCATTTTCCTTAAACAACATTCAGTAAACCACATGATCAAAATTAATGAAACTTGACATGTTGCAGCACTTCAACAACCACACCTAGCAATCACGGCCTAAAGCTTATATACACCTGGACAATTGACAATGAAGTTAATCATAGTGGTTCTAGATATTCATACTCCACCATCAGGAATTTACTTACACTGTCAAGTGTTGTCAAATAAGATGCCAATAAACAACTTACATGTTCCGCTATGGAAGATGTTGGCGAGGGGTATGCATCAATTAACGGTGTGTCAGTTTCATTGAATGTTTTCGTAAGTATAAAACAGAGTAATGCAAATGCAGTTGTCATTAATCAGTTATGCAAAGAAAAGTAATCAGTAAGTACCTTTTTCTGCTCAAAAAGAAATTCCTAACATCATAAAAGTAGAACGTAATTTTATCTCATGTAACAATATAGTTTTTTTTTATCATCCTTAGTTATATATTTCTTAAACCAAAATGTGTTTAAAAACACAGGAATCACAAAATGAAATTCAAATCTAAGAAAACCAAAACCACAGTGTTACAACACTGACACTTTACATAAAAAACTTTCAACCATTGTTTTGAATCTGCCAAAATGTTTGTATGACTTGTCTGCGGTATAGGGCGAAAACTAAATGAGTATGCACGATATTCACATGACATAGGCTTAAAATTTACTAGCATGAGTCATGTATGTTTTTATTAGTTTGGACGATAACTGTACTAGATATTTATTAGGCATTTTAAAGGTGCATGCAAACCTAATACACATTTATACCGTTTCTCTATGTAATAATACTATTTTACGTTACTTATTATTTAGTAGAAAAACACGATTTTCTACTTCAGATGCTCCTGATGGTCCACCTAACATTGAAGGTCACATAAATGGTGGCACGTATGCAGTTTTAGAAAATAATCAAGGACTGCTCTCATGTTCCGTAGAGGGAGGTAATCCACTAGCAACATTAAGCTGGACCTGCTATAATGCAGGGTTACCTGCAGAAACTGTTGGAAATACTGTCACAAAGAACGTTACATGGACTGCAACACGTAAACAAGAACGATCGTGCACCTGTCAGTCATCTCATGTAATTGGTGGAAAACAGAGTGTTTATATTAATGTAAAAATATTATGTGAGTAATGTACTGTTATGCAGTAACTTAATGTTACAAAAGTATTTTCGGCTTTTTTGTATGTTAAAATCAGAAAACGAATCTGAATAAAAAGTAATTTGATTCAGAACTATGCTGGAATTGCTCTAATTGTACCCGGTATGTCGGATCATGCGAGTTCGAAGCACGATCTACAGTTTATCTTCAAACATATTTTTATCTACTGATTTTTTTTTCGTATACATGTATATTTGGATTTTTTAATCGCGTAAATCATTATTTGCATTGTTCCTCTCATTTTCATATTTCAGATCAGACGTCAGTTACTTCATTTTTTGTCGAAGGATATAGAGGTCAGGACATCGTAGTTGTTGACGAGTATGATGGTATTCAATTCACATGTGGCGTCGATAGTAACCCCGAGTCAACTGTAAAATTAATGTCTGCAAATAATAACCTAAAAGAAGTATCAAATGCGAAGAATTTGTCATTCACACTATTAAATGTCGCTTGCCTCCATGGTGGAGTTTATACATGTGAAGGAAGCAATGGTTACGGACAACCTTCTAACAAGACAATACGATTGTTTGTCAGATGTGAGTATTTCATTACATGTATATCACACCGCTCTTATTTGAACATGTATACGATTTTTACTTTAAGTTTAACGTCTATCATTCAATAAAATGTAACCGAATTCCAGACGCAAAAAAAGCATTGGTTGATGTGTGATATACTTGTTTAAACACAAGTTAGCATTACAATATCATATGATCAAAGACCACTTTTTAACTGGTCATGAATTTGTTTTGAGTTTGTGTTACCCTGCAGAGTATTATATTCTCTTTATTTTTGGTCAATACGTGGGATAAATTCTATTTGCCAGTCTTAGCTTTATAGTTTGGAATAATATGCTACAACGAACAATTCGCAATGCATCATACAGTTCGTGTTATACAGGTTGTTAAAGACCTTAATACCCTTAATTAAAGACACACTGTTGGCTTAAGTTCATTCTTCAAAAACATATTATGCCGCTGTAATATGTTTAACAAGAAATAAACTATTTTATTTGTCTAGATGCCTGTAAAGATGTTGATATATTTTGTTTGAACGAAGTATTGTAGACTTAATTGCCTTACAACATTTTGTCAGGACCAAACAATCAACTTATTTTCTGACCTTTCTAGCAAGTATTTTGTTCTATGAATACTGCAGTTTTGTTTTCAAAAATAGGATATACCTTTTGTTAATATTTTGCAGAAGACAAAGATCAGTTTCTGAGGCAAATACCTGAAATATTTTATTTTTCATTAAGAAAATAATCAGTAGAGTGTATTTTGCGAAGGTTCACCACGCCCACTTCAACAGATAAAAGACAACGCTACAAGTTCAATGTACATACCAGTGACGCTTAGCTTTACAGTGCTAGCATACCCAGAGCCCGAACCTACTGGGTACAAGTGGTACAAAGAAGTAGGTATAAGATGGATAACGTTACTTAGCAACAGTGATTTACAGATATCCTCATCAGGACTGCAGTCTAATCTGACAATCCTAAATGTGTCACAAACAGATTATGGTCAATATAGAGTGACTGTAGAGAACACCTTAGGGACGTATGAACAGTTCTTATTTCTGACAAGTAAGCAGATAGGCTTGACTGATACATATTACCCGATAATTTACAATATAAGCTATACTTCCACTTTGTTTTACCTTTTAAAAATTAAAAATATTATTTTCTTGTAATTTATCTGCCATTTAATTAGTATTCCAATTATTTTCTGACTGACAGTCTGTTTAACAAGCATTCCTTGAAAGGGCAATACTAGAATCGCACTCTCCGAACAAAACTGTCAACGTTCTGACATATAGTAAAGAGGCTTGAACCCTATTCCCCAATTATTGAGAGGCACAGTGAGATTCCAACAAAGTTAAGTGTCGTTATGTGAATTCTGTATTGCATATACATGTACACATGATACAGCAATTTCAAATCACATAATTTGTAAATAATATAATTTACCGAATAAAGCCTGGAATCACTTTCTATTCAAATGTGTATTAATTGGATAAAATATATATGTAATACAGTATTATATACATACTGAAATTTTATCAATTTCTTTTTGAGTTATCAGTGATCTTTATGATATATTTCTGTTAATTAGTTTTGACATATAGAAAATAATAAATCTTTCTAATATTTATTTTTGTTCACTGCAGTGTAATGGTATAAACGTGAATTTATGGTTGTTGCAACAACATAATTTTATCTGAAGGTGAATTCATATGACTCCGGTTCAAAGGTTTGCCGCGCGTTTAGTCATGTTTCAGTTTGACAATCTTAATTTAAAAAAAGCAATTTGTCTCTTTCCATATAGAAAGTAAGGAGTATACAAGTATAACAACAACAACAGATGAAACATGTAGGTGATAATGCTATACATTTATACATTATAATCGCACATACAGTATAATCTGGGTTGTATTGTAGACGTCGACATACATGTACTTCAAAAGCCATTTGCTTCTGTCTGTAATTTTTATTTTATTTATAGCGATTATGAAACGTCATTAAATCTTCTTTTAAACTGGTGAGTAATTCAAATACTAGGACTGGATATCACCAGCAGCTTTTCGTCATACTTTCGGCGGAACTGGGCGATGCTCCTGAAAAAACCTGCCACGTCTTGTGAAAGTAAAACGTTGTTCTTATTTTCTAGAAAGTGCATTTCACTTTTTTTCGTAGATTCGTGTTAGAACCAAAAAAACTTTCATGATCATTAAATCCCAGGATCACATTTACAAGTAGCTCTCATTTTATCAAGAACGGCAGCAAGCCGTCCCCATAAAAATTGTCTTTACAAGAAAATTAAAAGAAACATTTGTTAAATACCCTAAAATCACTTACCAAAAAGCTTATTCATTTTAGAACAGTTAGAAATAATCAAATATTGTCCGGTTAATGCAAATGTTAGATGCGATGAACGACTTTAGCTTATAAAATGTTATCCACGTCTGATTCTATTCACAAGACACATCGGACCATGAAAGCGTTAACAAAACATGTTTCAATTTTATAAAAATTACATTTGAAATACGAAAACATTTTGAACTTTTGAAGATATTTTTCATCTAAAAGATTTTGAAATGTCGAATGGCATCAAAAAAGATACCGTTCTTCTATATTACTGTTTCTTTGTGTTGCCCAGGTACGAACAATGCCCAAACTAGCAACACTGCGCTAATTGTTGGAGTAACAGTCGGCTTAGTCTGTATTATAGCAGTTGTTTATGCAGCAGTTGTTACCATCTTATTAAAGAGGAGAACAACTAATACAGGTATGAAGTATTCTTAAGTAAATATGTTTATCTTAGACTGTAGATTGGAAATGTGTTTCTATCTGTGCCAAAGGTTGTAAACCTTATTATGATTGTATGTAGTTATAAAACAGGTAGATTTTACTTACTAACACAGATTCTTTAATTGGTAAGTGAGGTGTTCTGCCTTTAAACTTATGTAAAACTGTACCATTTAATTGTGGTTTTATATATGTATGATGCCATTTGGCAATGTTTAAGTAATAATAACCCGTAACGTTTACTTTAATGCCAACTGAATGGTTCTCTCACTTACACATTTCAGACCAAAAGCCCTCAGACAAACCAACGAGTCAAACGTAAGTACATGTTCGTTGCTATCATGAAATACATGTATTTATGAATTTCAGGCCAAAACATTGAAAAATATATACAAATTACATCTTGATCCATTATGTTAAATTTTACAAGGAGCTACTCGTTTTACTTATCTGTGACTTTCATTATTATATATATTTAACAATATTAAAAATGGAACCTTTTTGATCAGTCATATCTAAACAGAGAGAAAAATTGCTATTTTTATTATAAAATCATGTCTCGTTCGAATTATGCTTGGATCTTGTAATGAACTTGTTGAAAAAAAACGAATAGGAAAAAGCGTACTACTTTCAGCAAATTGCATAATTTTCTGTTCAAAAAATAGATTATTAGTACAATTCGATTTGAAAAATAGGAATGAAAAACGTCTAATAACAACGGTTTTAAGAATTCTTTTGTAGGTTATTGTTTTAAAGCAAATTCATATCTGAAGCTATTTATGTTGTGATTATGTTTATATTGATGAACATATTTAGAGAGGTAAGTTCCATTGCAGAACATACGCCAACTTGGGATATAAACCAAACGTCACAGAAGAACAAGGCTGCACAGGTACAAGCAACGTCGGTGATCAACAAGGAAACACAGACGCTACTGATAAACAATACACAAGTCTGAATCCATTGACAAAGGAAGATAAATCAACGTATGACATCATTCATACACTGTGACAAAAATCAACTTTCTCC
Organism: Saxidomus purpurata; assembly: GCA_022818135.1. Classification (NCBI taxonomy): domain Eukaryota; kingdom Metazoa; phylum Mollusca; class Bivalvia; order Venerida; family Veneridae; genus Saxidomus; species Saxidomus purpurata. The sequence goes on from JAFMSR010000016.1 coordinate 3,883,910, forward strand.
GACGACTAAATGATTGATCTGGCAATTAGACAATAAACATGTATATATCTTGCAATCTGAAATTCCGTAAGAATGTAAATATTTGTAAGTTTTGATGGCGTGACAGATAGAAACAGTTTGGAGTATTTTACCGAGTGTTTTGTTTAAGTACACACATGGGCCAACAAAACAAGATTCGAATTTTTCGGATAAAGATTACAAAATGTAATATAATATTTGACTATTTTATTAATTTGTATGCGTTATAAAAATCATTTTTAAGATTGATGTACATTTAGCAAATTTAAATTAAAAGTGTTCGTCAATGTTTTTATATTTTAGGCTATTATTTATCCCTCATCTTTGCATTGTCTTTGAAAGCTTCCTATGTCAAAAATAAACTTTTTTGTTATTTGAGAGTTTTGGTTCATTTGATACATCAAAATTTGCAAGAACTGTTGGAAAACATGAAAAAAAAACTGTTCATATACGTATAAAAGTCTGTTTTAGTTAGAGTTGAAGTAGAAATGATAAAAAATGCAGGGAAATGCATTAAATCATGGCACTAATGCTTTACGAAGTCGAAATAATTCGATAAGACCATACTATGAAATTTGCGGAATCAAGAAATGTAAACATGAAAATCAAAATTCGGGGTATCATTTGTAGGGACTAGGAACTGTCACAGTGTAATAACATTGTTAGCCTCATTAGTTATTTATTTCAAAGCAAGACACGGAGCTTTCAAGAAACAAATACAGGTTTTTCTAGCACTTGTAGTCCGTGTTGTGTGTAGTTGTGTTTGTGGTAAAACAAAAGCAAAACAATTTTGTATGAAAATAGGCGCGGTTGAACTTCTGATAAGCATGACAAAATAGTATTTTCGCAGTGTTGCAATATAATGTCTTTTCTGAGACAAACATTATACTCTTTTGATTACGTCATGATTTCTCACATTTTGACTGTAGCTCGCGGGTTTCCCCGACAAATACGGGCCTTATTTCAAGATAAAAAAAATAAACACAAATCATAAATGTCATTTTGTGTTTTGCTTGCATTGTTTAAAGTTCGTTATTTTTGCGCATACATCTTAAATAAAACTACTACTGCACAAAGGGTAATCAGGACTGCAAATACTAAAAAGTATAAACTGACCAGCATGACTGTACAACATCTGGTTCAAATGACGTTACATTTATTTGGTTTCCCCGAAAACTTACGTGTCTTTTTTAAAATAACATTATCAACGCTTTAATCAAATAACTATCAAAAGTTTTTAAATCATGGATTTCATCATTTATAAACAATAAAAGTAAGCACTCGTAGGATGTGATACATAGGAAATCATATGTTCTGTTTTGGTACATAATGTTATAAATAGAAATGCAGTACTTTTTTATACTAGGCGGTAATGATCGTGTGGTAATACTGGGAACCCGTTTTAGTATTTTCGTAGTAATAATGTTATTGTGCATTTACTAATTGCAAAGCTTTTTAACAATCTGAAAAGATCACAAATAATATCTGAACTGAATTCGTCTATTTGAATTTCCGAAAGGAAATGAAAGAAAATGAAACACTTACAAAAAATAACATATATATGTATACCGAATAGACTTAAAACATAATAACAATATAGACTGTGTTCACACACTTGACTTGTACTTAGCTTGGAGTACCTGATCATGATATAAGTAATAGTCATGAGCAAAACCTATGTTTAATTGTTACAACTCATTTACAAAAAAAAGCCCAACAAATTCAACCCTGAGGTTTATAAACATGCTTATTAAGTCTTTGTATATTTTATAATCTTTTCTTTACTCATTTCCATACTCCTTTCCATGTGACTTAATATCATTTGCATACATATTTGTTTCTTGATTTATTACACGGTTGTTAACATTACAGAGGTAACTTACAGGAAGTGTGACATTTGCAGTAACTGTGTCATTTTTTGTGTCCGTAGTTACCTCACCAATTATCATACTAGTTGGATAATCAATTTCAGATTCATTGGACAAGGATTCTGTTTCAATGCCATCTGTCCCTAGAGACTGAGTGGACTCTGAATCAGACGACTCAGTATTGGATATTTTATCAATGTAAACAGAACGCTGTGCATTGCTACCTTCATCATTAGTTTCATATGACTATATTACTGCTGTGCTGTATGCAATAGAAAAGTCTAGACCCTCCAAGACTTTTGACATAAGTTCCTGGTGCATTAACTGAACCACAACACATTACGTTAAATTCAAAGATACCTCTGAAAGTGGCAATTGCTGTTTTCTTTTTGTCCTTTTCATCGATAGGTATTTGCCAAAAGCCTGAACGACAGTCAATAATTGTAAAATACCGGTATTTTGCTTCGCCTAAGATTGCATAAATATCATCCATAGGAGGGAGGGGATAAAGGAAGGGTTTAATAGCCTTTTTAACTTCCTAAAATCAACAGAAAAACTGTTTCTCTTGTCATTTTTCTTGTGTATTAACAGGGCTTGCAAAAGGGCTACAAGATGGTCTAATTACTTTAACCTGTATTATTTCATCTATAGCATCATTCATACTTTTTCTGTCATTTAACGGCACCCTATAAGGTCATGTTTTTCTGGATTATGTTCTACTGTAGGAATTTGTTACTGTATCAGTTTGTGACAATTCTGAATCATTATTTGCAAAAGACATCTTTATGATCTTGAACAAATTTTTCAACATACTGAATATGCTCTTTAGGTGCTACAAATTCCTGTTTGTTTACAGTAGTGTTTAGCATTGATGTTTAATGATTCCTCGACTTCAGCAACAGAAGCTATACATTTTTCATCAATATGTTCAATTTTGGCAATAGCACAGCCTCGACATAATTGTCCTATTCGTAGATTTTACTAGCATTACAGGAAACCTACGACGTTTTTGTAATTTAAAAATGGAATAAGCTTCCACGAGACCAGATTAGATTCATTGCTAAGATGTCGATTTTCAACACTTCTTAACTTGAGTTTTAGAGTGTTTAAGTTTATCTTTCTTTTTAAGCTGACCGTTATATAGCTGCACAGTTTGTGGTTTAATGACAGTATCGTCTTGTAACCTAACAACTGAAGCTATATGAATATCTTCTTCTAAAGAAACATGTGTTTTGTACCCTTACAAGATTAAAATATATTCGGACTCAATAATTTTGGTGAATCAATCTTTTCCAAGTATTGCTCTTCTATTCATGTTTGAGACCACATGAAATGAGTTAAATAAATGTAGACTTATTAAAGAAACTTTTGCCCCTGAGTCAACAAGTGTTCTTATTTTCTAATTGTCTATTCTAATTGTATATGAATTTGGGTTTCCGGCTAGTGCTATACAAAAAGTTGATAAATAATTTTTGTTCCTATCATCGACTTCATTACAACAGGAACCTTTTTTGTTTAAAGGCTTAATGTGCTCATTCTATTTCTTGGCAAACTTCTACATTCTCTCCTCAAGTGTCATAAGTAACCACAGTCAAATTGTTTCTTTAAAATATTTATTCATATGAGCCTTATTTTGAATAAACTTTTGCTGAGTCATCATTTTTCTCTTATTTAATGATACTGCATATACATGTTTTTGACATGTCGTGCACTCCTCGACAGTATGACCATTGACACCGTTTTCGAGGTCTTACATGATCAACCACCATAGGCTCATGACTGGTTTCATGTTGACAGCTGTATGAAGCATGATGACTGCATTTTGAGTCACCAAACCGTAAATATAACTTAGATCTTACATTTCGTTCGTGCATAGCCGAAGTCACGGAACCCTATAAAGTATTAGGATTTTCACGCATAGCCTTCATTTTAAGATAATTTCGGATAAACCATCAATAAAAAATAGTCAATTAACTGATTTTTAATGATTACTTGATTTTGACCCTGATTTTGACCTTCATGAGAATCTTATGCTAAATTAAACAACCTCTCAGCATACAAATGAACATTTTCACCAGGTTTTTGTTTTACATTTTTTAATAAATAAGAAGCATGTTGTGTATCACAAACCTCAGAAAATCTGTAACAACTGATTTGCCGAAAGCAACAAACAAATAATATTACACATACCATTTTAAGGCAGATAATAAGATGGATAACACTTTATTTTCAAGCTACAGCCTTATTTGCGAACTACAGAAGGCACACTTACAGAAAAAGAGATATGAGGATTTATTTCATTACATTCAAAATCTCTGGAGAAAAAATGTAATCAGTCATGTGTCTAATTCTTTTGTATGGAGGACGAGCTGGTGATTCTGGGTGTGAAATTATGTGACCTTTGTCTAGAATTTGTGATAATTGTTGTGCATCATTTCTCGTAGTTAAAAAGTAGTGAAATATTACTTTTATTTCACTAAGAAAACTCTATAACTCATAAAATTTAGAATAGTTTTAGAATTAAAAAAAGTATTTCTTTTTAGTAACAGTGACCTTAACCCTAGTGACCCCAGATGCAATCATAAGCTTCCTCGCCACGCTAGCTACATACACACCGTGATTCATTGCAATTGATCAATCCTAAAAAAAGGTTATTGAGCTGAAACTTAATGTTTGAAGTACGCCAGACCGCCCGACATACGACACATCAATTCTAATAAATAATGATAATAATAATAATAATAATAATAATCATCATCATCATCATCATCATCATCATCATCACCATCATCTTCATCATCATCATCATCATCAGCTAAATTATCATTGTCACACTATCAACATTCATAACCACAACGATCATCAACACCATTATCCTCAACAGTACCAGTTTAACCTTGTGACAACAATTGAAGGTCAAGAACTTCCATTTCTAGATAAATATGTAGGGTGACAGTATATACCCTAACCGATATCCGCTTATGTTTCCATATACAGACTCTCAAATAAACAGACGACTCTTAAAAGAACGAAGGATGTGCAAAAAACTTAACAAACGCATCAGTAGCTGCAAAGTAATTGTTGAACATGCAATGGCAAGTGCTACATTGTATCGTGCCGTCAGCTCGGTCTGGAGACTGTGAACCACCTGACAAATTACCATTCATTGCCCACAATTGCAGTGGTATGACTGTCCGTTGTAAAGAACTAAATTTGACATATCAATAAGGCATGTAGTTTGTATTATTGTTCTATACTCTGTACCTATACGTTTACAGTTACGTTGATCAGTTCTAATTGGTATACGTACACGAAATATTTTTAATTATCTACAAATCTGACATTTATATTTAATACATTAAACAGAGCATGTTTACCCTGAATAAAAAACTAAAAACATCAAACATTTACATGTTTAAAGCTACACATAGAATAGTGACGTTAACCCATTCTTAATCGTACCTGCTTAGGCAATTTTCATTCATTTCGTTATATACACATGCAAAGAACTATTCACCTCTTCACCTATATAAACATCTTTCAGACCCGTATTAAATATTTCGTGCCGCTTCTCGGCCCCCCAATAATTATTAACATCATTATTTGTGATGAATGTGATAATAATAATAAGCCATAAGCATTTGACTGTCCTATAAAATGCCACTATCATGTTATCCAAGATCTATCAGGAGTAAGATTTTGTTAAGCATATTTGAATGTTTCTTTATGTTCTTAAAAATTAATACAATGTACTTAACACCTATTTCCTGTTGTTGATACTTAGCATTAACTTCCTGCTATAAATGTGATATTGTCGTCAAAGTAAGTTCGCATCAATATCGGAATATAAAATGTCACTTACAGATAAAGCATATATTCAGTGGAAATGTGTTGCGATTATTTTTGGAATACTAGTCTTATTCAACGGTAAGCTCACACTTAAATACCTTTCTGATTATAGTTGCAACAGAACTTGATAAATATCACATAAAAAGATATAAATGCAACGAACTATGTTTAACGGGAACATTGTTTAGAACATAAGGCAACATTTGACGTCATTTATGACGTCATGAAGGCTTGCGCGACAAGAGGCAGATTCAACAATTATTGATTTTCGTCTTTGTGTAACTGACAAGCGGAACGATTAATGAAATATTGTATGTTAAACATATAGGGCATCACTGTAATAGTAATTACGAGAAGATATAGTTGGAAAAAGATGTGTTGAGTCATTTTAGAAAATTCTATTTTCCTTTCTCAGACACACATTTCACAAACCTTTTCAAATAACTTAAGATTTATCATTACTTTGATTGATTTTAACAGGAAAACATTAGATAGGAATACTGAAAGACTTGCTAGTAATAGTTATTTTTATATTATCTTCATTAAGAACACCAATTTGCGGAAGCAGAAGTCAGTCTAACATCACCTTCTAAAACAATAGCTGAGAACAGCCCACTTGAATTGACATGCACTTACACAGGAACTAAAACAGTTCAGGCTTTTTACATGATATTACAAAATATTGAGGGAGCCCTGATACGTGACTGTAGTATATTCGTTAAGAAACCAGATCCAGCACTATATGAGTATAGCTGTCCAACAAATGAACAACTGAGCTGGACTATCAAAGAAGTTAAAAGAGCCAATGAAGGCGAAACTTGGACATGTAAAGTGTACCTTTCTGGAGGAAATCAAAATGCAACATACACAATTTCTGTTTATGGTAAGTAAGCAATGAGAAAAGATTAATGAAGCTTGTGTAGTTGGTGATTCAATCCTGCAAAATTTTAAGCAATACCAGTTAAAACATTAACAATCGTTTTCAGTAGGCTAAGCAGTTAAAAAGAATAATTGAATTTCATAGAGGCTTGAGTCACGTACTAGCTTTGACTAATACGGAAGTAAATACTGCTATGTAAAACAGGCATGATCAAGAAGGCGTACCCAGGGAGGTTGAATCGAAGTAGAATATAAGGAATAGTTTCCCAATTTATTTCTGAACTTCAGATGCAGTAGTTGGCCGATATGTAACGTGACAAAAGTTTTGTGTATCAATTTGTCTTCTCAAATTGATACAGTTGATATAAGTAGCAAAATGCAATCAACTATAAATGGTTTAGAAGTCTGCTAAACCCTCTTTAAATGCGGACAACTAAGCCTTGCCATTATGATGACTTGGCAAGGGCAATTTTCTTAAATTACAATTGAAAATCTCAACACTAGTCTGTCCGTAATTTTCTCATCTATCATTTTTACAGTGTTTGAACAAGTTTCACAAAGTAAATATTAAATATAACAAATAAGTAAAGGAAAGCTGTTTCTTCCTTGTTTGAGATTATAGCAAGTACATAAAGCGTGACAACTTTACATGATTTATGAAATAAGATAAAATGGAAATCAAATGTGAGCTGTACGAACTTAACAAGAAATCAAATATGTGTCTTCATTATACATTTGGTGGAGAAATATAATTTTAAATATTGATGGAATTTGACTTTAGACCGCCTTTTTATTCATGCTGAGGAGTCAGACAACAATAAATTACTGGACAATCGCAATGGCATTTGTTTAAATGCAGATGTTGGTGCAATACTCAATGGAATGTAAATGCTTTTTATCAGTGTTTGATTTATATTTATTCGTTAAAGTCCCTGTACAAAGTGTCACTATGACAAGCCCGACAGAAACAGTGGTAGCTGTACCAAAGAACACAGAGACAGTGTTTATATGCATGACATCAGGTGGACTGCCAGCAGCTACTGTGCGATGGTATAATGACCAAAAGACCTCAGGTACAGGTGATGATGTAGAGATAACACACTATGCAACCGTTACATCCCGTAAAACTGATGATGACCTTGTTTCTGTGACAAGTACTCTCAGATATTCTCCACAAAAAGAAGACAACGGAATCAAAATCTACTGCACTGCAAATGATTCAGCCAACACACTTACATCTCTCAGTAAACCCCAGCTGGAAGTTAAGTGTAAGTTTTCTTATTGTAAGGTGTTTAAGAATAGTGCCAATGTATTGCCTGTAGTTGTCTTCCAAATAACTTTCTACCAACTTGCACAGAGTGTTTTCAAATGTTCTCATATATGTCATACAAAGCGTTAAGAAGACAACTATAATATCGATCTCTCACCTGTACGCAGAAATTGCAAAGTTTTGTTAAGTTTGAGGTTAAAAAGACTTTGAACTCGAGGCCTTAAAGTATAAAATGAGTTGCAAATTGTAATTCTACTCCAGATTTACCAAATGGTCCACCTGAAAATACTATAAAATGTTATGTAAAAAATTTGACATTTTGTTATTCGAGGGTTACCAATGCAGTTTATAAAATAGAAGGAGTTCAACATTTTCGGTCCCTCGATCTCCGTTTTAAACTATACCGACAGAATATGGAAAACTCTATTTCTATTACTGCAAATGAAATGGAGCTTTTAAATAGAATGACAAGTTAAATCTATCAGTACAAAGATAACTAGGTTTAATTATGAGAGGCGTGTCATGAGCCTGCTGGTCAGTTTAGAATTTTGAAAATTGATGCCTAAAAATTTAATCCTGTATATAAAAAGAATGGTGCAACAAACGTACTGTAGGAACGAAGTCACCTGGTATACGTCGAGTCCCAAGGGGAAAGCTGTTTAGCGTCTTTTCGCAAAAAAGCGAATGATTATTTTTACTTTATCCATGTCTACGTTTCCTTTTCACTGATTGCTAATACACAGTGTTTTCCTTTACCTATTCCATACACGATTAATCATTCTGCTTTCGACTTCAACAATATAACACAGTATTTGTTTTGCTCCTAAGGATTTGAATTGACTTTTTCTTTACTGTAAAACACGGTAAACACATCGAAATGATATTCAGACAAATTCTGCTTTGTTGATGCAAGGTTTTGAAAGGTATATACAACCGAGTCCCTGCAATAAGACCACCATGCGGACCAACACATAGTGGTCTTATTATAGATTTGTTATCATCGCGATTATGAATGAAACATTTTGCTATTTAGTAGAACATTTGGTTTCGAAATGTGTTGTCTTAATATGAGGGCGGTCTTTGTCGCGGAATTTTACTGTACTATTGTTTTGAAAGTTTGATTGTTGTAATTTCATTTTACTCGATGATTTATTCTTTCTTCCTTTTCTTCAGATCAGACTTCATTTAGCTCACTTTATGTCGACGGAAAAACAGGTAAAGCAATTCTAACTGTCAACGAGCAAGATGACGTCCGATTAATTGTGTCGTCGGCAGTAATCTTACTCCATTTATGAAAATAATTTTTGAAAATAATGTTTGAAAATAATGTATAAAAAGGCGTACCGCACACAAAGACTTTGTCCTTTGCTGCGTATTAAAACATATTAGTAATTTTCAGTCTCAATCAGGATTGCTTAAAACTGCCTGTTATTTATTTATATAAAAAAGTACTACATGTAATATGGTGCACTTCCACGTCCTTTGTATATTTAAATTTACTTTTCGATTAGAATGTACGTTACTGAAACGAATATATTAATTATAGATTAATACGTAAATATGTTTTTATAACTTCTTACATCATCGTTTCTGCATACAATTGTGTGTGATTAATTCTTCCAACTTTACAGTCCTAAGCTCTTTTCAGTTATTTGATTAATTGACATTGTAAAACTTTGGTCAGTATTTTTTGTCTTAAAATTGTATTGTTTGTTTAATTTAGGATACCAGGAGCATACAACAATGGATACAATAAATAACACAGGTAGATGCATGTAACCATTTGATGTAGTCGAGTTAGACGATATAGGTTGCCCATGGACCAAGGTGATCGTAAAAGGGAGCTTATTTAGTAAAAGTAAAAACCTTACTTGATATGAAGGCCCCTTTTGATTACAGAGCTGAAGGTCAGAGATCAGCATGTCAAATACGTTAACCTAATGCAACAATTACGTGAACGGTTATAGTTGCCGTCTTAGTATTCAAATTTTATTTTGTAAAATTTTCCAAAATACAAAAATATAATTATAATGTTATAGAAAAGGCTAGAAGACTCCGAGACGAGTGCGTATGGAGTTTACGATTCCTGTTTGAACTTCAGTAAAATTATATTGAAGAGATTCATATCTGACCTTATTTACATAACGAAATCTTTCATGAATGACCTCCACAAGCTTAATGGTGTAAATATTGAGCGTTCTTAATAATGAATATCAATGATTTACAATTTATGTCGTTTAGGTAATGACAATAAGCCTAGTAACAACACTGCAATGATTGTTGGAGTTTCACTTGGTTTATTCAGCTTTGCAGTAGTTGTTTATGCAACAGTTGTCACCATCTTATGGAAAAGGAAAACAGCAAACAAAGGTTAAAAGATATGACGAAAATATTTCTCACATATATTTTAATTTCTTCTGTTTCAAAGAATGTCATCTTTTTAAAAACAATTTGAATTTAAATTTAGAATGTAATGTTTTAGTTTTACCTAAACGTGTATCATATTCATGGAAAAATATGTTTAAGTTTATATCATATGCATGAATACTTTTAGGGAAAATTACCAATAAAATCAATTTTTTAACCAACAGCGGGGTGCTTAACTTGTAAACATAGACTTCGATTTTATTGACAAAGTCTTAATCGTTACATATTGTCTATATTTACCATATTTTGCTTATTTTAATTTTTGCAGAGAAAAAGCCACTAGACAAATCAACAAGTCGAACGTACGTTACATTTTATGTATTCGTTTGTAATTTAGGAGGATATTCTAATCAATTGTATGTTATGGTTATTTAGCAACAATTACTTTGGTATTGTACCCATAAAATTTTAAAAACATTAACATTGAATTACAGTATTGTGGACATTGCGAATCGATTAACTTGCTCTGGCAGAAATAGACAATGAAACGTAAGTACTTACTTTATAATAAAATTAAATTTCATGCCATTTCTTAAAATATAGATGAAGGGTACGTGGTTATTAAAATATGTTCCAGTACATATTGACATATGCATAAAAACAAAGGAAAATGTAAATTATCTAAATATATCTATTCACGACACTGAGTGATATCGACTAACTAGGATGAAACGTTGGTAACTAATTTCAAGATTAATTTAGAAAAAATAAGGGTAAAGCTCTAGGAAGCCTCTTGCCAAAAGTCAAACTATTATCAGCTGACCGTTAAAGGCTAGTAAAAGTCTTTACAGAAAAACCTTATACACGGGATTTCATTTGTTAGTTCATTACACCTATGATTTTTCTGAATGACAAGTAAACAATTATCAAAATAGTTATTTTTCAATTACAGCACATACGTCAACTTGGGATATAAACCAAACGTCACAGAAGAACAATGTTGCACAAGTACAGACAACACTGGTGATCAACAAGGAAATACAGAGGGATCTGATCACCAGTACACAAGTCTTAATCAATCCACAATGGATGATAAATCAGCGTATGACGTTGTTCAAACACACTGACTTTTACAATGTTTAAATACGTTTGAATGTATATTTCTTATTAATTTGAATTCAATAGTAGCAATGTTTCAGACATATAAAGCTAGTTTCACATGTATCTAGAAATCGCGCCGCCGATAATGACAATTGCTGGGGTATCACAATGAAAAACATTTCTGTTTTGAATTTCCAATAAAACGCAAAATGAATGAACCCATTAATATAACCTTGTTATGTAGAAATGCGTGATAAGATTGAACATATGAGATACACTGGTATATGTAGAACTATTACTATGAAACCGTAGTACTTTCCTTCGGCATATATCTGCATTAGGTGCGCCAATTTCCTCCTTGGGCTCATGGTGACTTCTAAGTATCAGTTCATACTCATAAAAGTGCAGTTTATTTAGATACATTATGTAGTTATTTTTATGTTGACATACAACATATATATTAGACTTAAAGTTTACTTTTTATTTTGGTTAACCTTTATTTGATCTATTTTATTACATATAAAAGAGAACGTAAGATTCAATAGTATTTAAATATTTTAATTAAACAGCAACACGAAACAACGACAAATATTTTATCTAAATATCATTAACTTTCGGAATAGCATAATGATAATTAAGTACCGACGCCCTTTTTCCTTCAATGTAAATATGTTACAACAAATTTTTTACACAGTTTATACAGTTTTCGGCTTTTAAATTCTATAAAAAATAACACTGTGTACATGTACCACTGATAGTAACATTTAAGAAAACATGAGAGACCGGTAAACAGTAAAAGAAAAAGAATCAAAGACATGTGTGCAGGTTTACACAATACTTAAAATCTTAATGCATGTATTAAAATATCCAGGTGGTTGGGCTTTTGAACAAACTGAATTTTGTATATGCTTATCCAAATAGACTTGATTAACAATAATGAAAAGAAACACTAAGAGCAACTTTTATATAGAAGTTCGACCACGTCTCTGTGAAAAAGCTGAAAGTTTCTTATGGAGTATAGAGTTACAGTGCTGGATCTACCCGCCTATAAAATGACTGAAATACGATTAAAACGGGCGTTAATAATCGGCCAACTAAAAAAACTAGAATATATATATAAGTTTAGTTCCTGATGAACACACATGTGCATACGACATTGGCAAAATAAATCACATGGAACATACTACAATGTAATTGACTTGTTCTTTAACCCAAATAAATAAACAGGACATCGTTTCGTCATTGATGGTCACTGTAGGTAAAAGTTAGAACACATTTGTAAATTTGGTGAACGTGAAATAAGGTTAAACATATCCAAAACTATTTAGCTTTTGCATTTTCGTATCACAAATTTAATAAGTACATTATGTTCTTACGAAAATGCAATTTGTAGATTAAGAAGTGACATGACACTTATTCTTACGCGAGAAACTGTACAAACACTGTTTATGTCTTTAAATTCTTTGTGTAAAGATTATAATAATTTACATTAGACTAAATAAACAACCAAAATACATGTATGCATTGCTGTGTGTATTTCCCTTTTGTATGTAGAAGCTGTACTTTTTATTATGGCAGGTTTTAATTAACTGGTCAAACACGGCAATATAACATCAAAGAGAACCGTAAGAAATAAAAAAGTGTAGCCCGCTAAATCATATTGTATATGATATTCCCCGAAGTGTTTAATTAATTTTTGCGTCAGAAGCTTTTCCTTCTAATAAGCGAACGATAAACAAAAACATTAAGTCTTTTTCAGACTTTGGAAAAGTGTAGCCTTAAGTTAAAGGAAAAAGTCTATATGAAGTCATAGACATGTTCTGCGTCCGTCTTGAGTGAATGAGGATGTGAAAACAGCATAGTGAAGTGATTTTTTTTTCATATTTCATTATTTACGTTCCTGTCTTTAACAATCTGTTTGGTAATATTTTCTTAGATGTATGTATTGTTAGTTATAATTCCTATATATTTTTGTATGAGATTTCATCGTTCTTACAACAAAAGCTAAGCAGTTAACCAGTACTCAATAGTAATGCACGAATTTCTGCACGTAATTGTCGTCTTACCAGGATTAAAGACAGAGGCATGCTGCGAATTGCCTAGACAGTAAAACACAACTAGCATGCTGCAATTATACATGTTTATTGTTTGTTTTGTTCTATGAATGATAAAAAATTAATAAGATTAATAAAAAGAGATTTTGCAATTTACGTACCCCAAAGTATTTCATTTTTTGCCCGTTTGCCTGCAGAAGTTTCATATCTACTTCTAAAACTATCTGTTTTTAACTAGCTCAGATGTGGTATACTTTACTTAACACATCTCTCCCCTAAGGAACTTCATATACCAAGCCATCATTTCAAACCATTTTTCAACAGACTGTAGTATTATTGACAGACTAAAATGCAAGCTCAGGTTTCATTAATTATACACAGGATTTAGTCATACAAAACTCTCATTCATGTCCCTTTAATGTGATAGCAGTGTACCAAATACATATTACATGTACTACAATTATAGCATAAAAAGCTAGATTATGCGTACAAGAAATGACTTAAATCTTTAAAAGTATTCGTGAATGAAATTGCACAATAAAAGCTAAATCTTTCGCTTCGTTACTGTAAGATGATCCTACATTGACTGCGTATCGGTCATGTTATAAACCTTTTCCCTCCTTACAAACTTCAACTTATTCAGTATGCATGTCATGCAAACAACTATACATAGTATAACCCGTGATATATATATACGTATAGGGTTTTTACTTCCTGTTGAAAACTTTATCAATACGTACTAAACGTAATAAAATGCGAGTTTCAGATATAACTACCCTCTGGAAACGTGTCTCGTTTGTGTTCGGATTATCTCTGCTTTCGAGAGGTAAGTTGCTATTTGAACAATTTATCAACTGTCATATATTTTGTATTGTTTAAGACCGTTGTTGCACATTTTAAACCTCAATCTGCCGGTAACGCAATCTCTTTTTCTCCCTAAAATAATCAGTTGACTGAATAAATAAAATCATGTCGCCAAATTATTTACTTCGGCAGAATTTTGATATTCAGTAAAACGCAATGAATCCGTTCAAAGAGTTCCAATTTGAATGATTAATAAAATCATCTTGCAAGATGTAAAGGTGTTTAAACTTTAAAAACTTTAAAGTTCACTAACCTCCTAGCATTACCGAAGATATAACGATATCGTGTTGAGACATTATGTAGTGTTACAAAGGTATTTTTGTGTGCAACGAAACACTCTAGTTGATCCTTTGAGTTTTTAACAAATATAGTGATTAATAGTTTGATATTATTTTATGAAAGGTGTTTAAAGGTTCTGAACCATTTTGTGCGCGCACTTAATATTTAAATGACAGAGCTGATTTTGGTAGCCTTATTCATTATCATTTTGGCGACATATCTTAGCTGGTAGTTGCCGTGTATTTGTAGGCAAGACAAATAAGAGTCAAAAAACAAGTTTCTCAGTTTCGATTAGAATATGAACACATTTTCATTTGTATTGCTTGTTCACTAAATAACGTTTGTCGACCAATTACAAACTTAACCGTTTATATTCAGTCATTTTAATGAACTGTCTGAAATTAACTTTTTCAGAACAAATTATCAAATAAAAAGGTTCCACTATATATTCCTGTAATGTATTTCTGTAATTTCATCGCCTACAAATTGGTGCCGTCAAACCAAGCTCACCAACATTTCGAACATATTTTCTCAAATTGCTATTTAGATTTTTACTTGTGTTGTTGATCCTAATCATTAATTCTGCATTTTATGCTTGAGTGTATCATTTTTGAGAAATCAAGTTTTTTCATCCGGAAAATGCGAACAAGCAACTAAGCGATGTGTATTTTATTACCAAATTTCTCTTAGGTAGAGGCCGTGGAAAAATCAGGGTTGTATATTAGGTACTGGTTTAAATCTCCAGTTACCTGCATCTCTGGAAAACTGACCGTTCCGATGCGTTAACATCGGATTCAATCTATTACCTTGTGTTCGTTCTGTGCTTTGAGGTGCTTTGCTGTGCTGTACTTGAATTAGAGGTATTTTTCTATATTTAATACCATAAGTTCATTTTGTGCCTTTTCTGCTTCCGTTTCTCTTAATGGAATGATTCAATTTAGGTCTGGCTGTCGGTTGGTGATGTATTTGATATTTTCCATACTGAAACTTTATCAAATATAATACATTTAATATTTCATTGTACAAGTTATACATAAATATGTAAATACAATGTCAATGAAAGGCGTAACTGCAAAGTAAGAATAACTATAGAATAACTCTTAACAAATGGAGTTATCAAAATATCAGAAAACATTTAATAACTAAAGAATCAATGACCTTATCATCATCATACTTATCTGCAAGACTGATTATGATGTATTTAACTTTACTAATTGTATGGTCAGACAGTCAATATATCCTATGTGACTGATTAATCATATAGGATTATGAAAGACACACAGTATTATATTGTCCACAATGTTTCATTCAGTTATTTCAGGACTGGTGTAGCGTGATCATGATCTTTGGTTCTTTTTAGCCTTCAGCTGTACTTCAAACAGTGCTAAACATAAAAGAGTTGGAGATGATGTAACCCTTCACTTTCAAGCTACAACCATAAGCTCCGAAAATTCCCAACTTGCTGTTTCCAACATGATTCTATCTCCTAACGGTAGTCATCAGTTTCTGAACGTGCTGTATATGAATAATAGTCACGTGATAACCTCAGACTGCCATGGCTGCAGTTTTACTGGCAATGCTTCCACAGGAAACATGTCAATTAGACTGGACAATCTACAGGCGGCAGATCGAGGAACTTACAAGCATCTAGTTAACACAAGAGACAACGTTTTGGGATGTGTCACCGTCTATATATTAGGTAAAAACAACTTTCAATTTTTGATAGTTATTTCATTTTCTTTAGGATGCATTTAAGAATTTAACAAAACTCAGTTTAAGAAACGATTGCAAACATCGGAAACACAATTGTGAGAAACAAAACGGAAGGATTCCTCTTTTATCGCTCAAGTACACTTCCGTCCGATAAGCATGATAACAGAATTTAACATTGTGCTCCACTTTACTTTATGCGTCTAATTTCAAGTTTAAACGACAAGCATAAATTAAACTTTATTGAAGGTAAAGTTTATTGATTTCTCCTTTACATTAAGTTTATAAAGTTGCAATATATTCGAATTGTTGAAACAGTATAACGAAATATTTATGATTTTACGCTTATGTGTAATAATTTTAGTTTGAACATCGTTTGTCCCGCAATCGAGTTTAATACTTTTAAGGCAGTTACGCCAAATGCGCAGAGGCAGAAATCCATCATTACTTGTAAGGCGTTTGAGTAAGCCCTATACAAAGGAAAAGCAAATATATAAATTCAATAATAAATATATCTTAACACGTTTGTAATAAGCATAAAAAAGAAAACGTTGATTCCCCAACATGAAAGCGTTTGAATCCCAAGCAATGATACATCGCTAAAAAAGAACGGTCGTCTGTAAAGCAATCACAGTTCTGGTCTAACACAATGTACAACACGACTATCAGGATTTTCTTTGTTTTTAAGGTATCCCAACAAAACCAGTGATTACAGTCGATAGAGATCCCTCTGTTGGAGAGAATGTAACGCTTACATGCAGCAGCACTTCAACAACCATGCCAGGCAGTCACGGTCTAAATCTTATGTACAATTGGACAATTAACAATGAAGTTAATACTAGTGGTTCTAGATATTCATACTCTACCACCAGGAATTTACTAACACTGTCAAATGTTGTCAGAGAGGATGCAGGTAAACAATTTAAATGTTCCGCTACAGAAGATGTCAGCGAGGGATATACATCGATCAACAGCGTGTCAGTAACATTGAATGTGTTTTGTAAGTATAAACTAGAGAAACCAGAATTATACAATTAATTAAGTAATTCCGAGAAAGTTACCTTTTTTTCTGATAAAAAGAATTTTATTTTCTAGTATCATAAAAGTAGAAACCGATTTCGTATGGTTTTATTTATCTCATGTAACAATATAGGAGTTTTTATCATCCTAAGTTTTATCTTTCTTTAACAAATGTGTTTTATGTCACAGGAATCACGAAATGAAATTCAAGTATAAAAAAAAACCAAAACCGCAGTGTTACAACAATGGTATTTTACATTTAAAAAATCTACGTTTTTCTTTAATTTGACAATATGTTTGTATAAATTGTCTTCGGTATAGGGCGACCTATCGTGTATCGACTATTTGATGCAGTTGTTGCTTCTTCAATCAAGATTAACACATTGTAATGTCACTAGAGAACTTAAGAGTATGAACGATATTACATGACATAGGTTTAAATTTACTAGCGTAATGTATGTTTTTTTTTAGTTTAGGCGATAACTGTACTAGACATTTAGTAGGCTTTTTAAAGGTGCAGGAAAACATGATACACATTTAAACATTTCTCTCTGTATTTATTATATTTTACGTTACTTGTTATTAAGTATAAAACGATTTTCTACTTTAGATGCTCCTGATGGTCCACCTAACATTGAAGGTCACATTAATGGTGGCACGTATGCAGTTTTAGAAAACAATTTTGGACTGCTCTCATGTTCCGTAGAGGGAGGTAATCCACTTGCAACATTAAGCTGGACCTGTTATAATTCCGGGTCAGCTGCAGAAACTGTTGGAAATACTGTCACAAAGAACGTTACATGGACTGCAACACGTAAACAAGACCGATCGTGCACCTGTCAGTCATCTCATGTAATTACTGGAAATCAGAGTGTTTCTGTGAATATAAAAATATTCTGTAAGTAATGTTGTGCATTCATTTAATGTTAAAAAAGTGTTGTCCGCTTTATTTGATGATAAACGAATTAAAAAAGTTATTTGACCCGGAATGCTGGAATTTCTCGAGTTGCACCTGGTATGTCGGATCACGCGAGTACGAAGCACGATCTACTGTTCATCTTAAAATTTAGTTTTATCTATAGATTTTTTTCTCATATGAATATTCGATTTTTTTCCTGACTTTTAAGCATTATATAATAGGGTTAACTGTTTTGTAATTTTGATATTTGCGATTGTATACACGGTATTTGATGGTTTCAAATATTTTTAATGGCGATGGCGTTAGCCGGAGCTGTTAAAACTATTGGCGACCATTAAAACCCGTTATACTGTAGCAAATGTCAAAATTACTAAACGGTTTACCCGATTCTAACGTACAATGCTCTTTTTTGCGACTATATATATGTTATTTAACGGATGCAAATGTAAATGACTTAACCAATTAGAAATGACGTTACATCGGTAGTACGTTAGAATACATTTCTCGCTCATTTTCATATTTCAGATCAGACGTCAGTAACTTCATTTTTTGTCGAAGGACACAGAGGTCAAGACATCGTAGTTGTTGACGAGCATGATGGTATTCAATTCACATGTACTGTCGATAGTAACCCGGAGTCAACTATAAAAATTATGTCTGAAAACAATTTACTTAAAGAAGTATCAAATACACAGAATTTGTCATTTACAATTTTAAATGTTGCTTGCCTTCATGGTGGAATTTATACATGTGAAGGTAGCAATGGTAACGGACAGCCATCTTACAAGACACTACGATTGTTTATCAGATGTGAGTTTTTCAATACATATAACTTAAACTTTATCAGTGTAAAAAAATGTTACTTTACCTCTATCAACTGAATGAATACAACTCAAAGTAAAATACAAAAGTCTTAGGTTGTCACGCAAATAACTTCTTTAAACACAAGTTGATATCATATTTGATCATAGACCGTTTGTAACTAGTCTTGTATTTTGAATGTAGTCAGTGTTTTGAATTTGAGCTGGCTTTCATATTTTTTAATTTACCGTGCTTACCATTTCTGGTCAATTTATGGGATACGTTATACATTATCCCTGTATTCTGAACTCTGTCAATTGCTTGATCATTTTGAATACCGTGCTCTTGTAGACATTTCGCATCGTACAAAGTGTTTTTTAAAAAGACTTAAAGCATCGGTGACTTATTTACCATACCACACTTAGGAGCGGATCAGTGGTCTATTGTTAACGCGCTGGACCTGTAATCAAAGTCGCTGGTTCGACCTCCTACTCCTCCTATTACATTAACTAATGGTCTTTCTGATGAGACCTAAAACCGAGGTCCGATGTATCGGTGCTGTACACCGGGCATGTTAAAGAACAAGGGGGTGTCTCTGGAACGGAACGCGTTCTGTATCTTGCAATTTTCCCCGAAACCTTAAATAACTAAACTCTTCTGGGAGCGTTTGTCATATGGATTATCCGGTACCAACGATGAAATTCTAAAACACATCATACGTACCTTACCACACTTGGTAAGGACTAGTAAATCAAATATTCTGACCTTTCAAACAAACGTTTTCCTTTTAAGTACGGTGTTTCTTAGAAAATGAAATATAACTTTCAAAATAATTTTACGAAAGATAACAGTTTCTTGGGCATATACCTGAAATTTATTGTCATAATTAAGTGAAGCCTTAACTCAGCATACAGTTATATGTATTTTATGAAGGTTCGCCACGCCCACTTCAACAGATAAAAGACAACGCTACAAGTTCAATGTACATACCAGTGACGCTTAGCTTTACAGTGCTAGCATACCCAGAGCCCGAACCAACTGGGTACAAGTGGTTCAAAGAAGTCGGTAAAAGATGGATTACGTTACTTAGCAACAGTGATTTACAGATAGCATCATCCAGACTGCAGTCTAATCTGACCATCCTAAATGTGTCACAAACAGATTATGGTCAATATAAAGTGACTGCAGAGAACACATTAGGGACGTATGAACAGTTCTTATTTCTGACAGGTAAGCATACAGATTTATTTGACACAAATTATCCGAAAATGTACAATAAAATATATTGGGTATGTGTGATATAGTATTTTATAAATACTGAATTTTGATTGATTTTTTTCGGAGTGATCAGTAATCTTTGTGATATATTTCTGTTTTTAGTTTTGACATATAGAAAACAATAAATCTTTCTACTATTTATTTTTGTTCAGTGTAATGGTATAAACGTGAATTAATGTTTGTTGCACCAACTAATTTTGTATCTCAATGTGAATTTACATGACTATCTCTCTCTGGTTCAAAACGAGTGTCGAAGCTGTTTATTTGCATGTGATTCACAATCTTAATTTGAAGACAGCAATTTGTCTCTTTTCATATAGAAAGTAAGAAGCATACAAGTGCAACAGCAACAGATGGAACAAGTTCGGCATGTAGGTGATGATGTTATATATTTACCAATTATATTTTACATAAATATTTTAATCCGTTTATTTGTGTACACCTTGAAATTATTTTGATATATTTCCGAAGATAAGATGATGTTTTTGCAACATGTACTTCAAAAGCCATTTGCTTCTGTCTGTATTGTTTATCTTATTTATAGCGATCATGAAATTTTCAAAAAAAAGGTCTGTAATTCAAGTAATAGCACTAGTTGACACAAGTAGCTTATTGCTGCACTGAGCAATGCTTCTTAAAAATCTACTGTATTGTGAAAATAAAAAGTTGTTCTTATTTTCTAGAAAGTGTATTTTACTTTTTTCGTGGATTTGTGTTTTACCTTCGCTGCGCCTGTAGAAACAAGAAATGAAAAATGTCCATGATAATGAAACAATAATTTTACCTTTTACAGGTCAGGGTGGCAGGAAGCCATTCCTAGGAAAGGCTTTCACTCAAAAAATTAAAAGAAATTAAAGACACTTACGAATTGTCCAGTTGTTTTAGATCAAGTAGACAATAAACAGCTGTCAAATATTGCACGGTTATTGCAACAATTAACAGCGGTACACGAGCCGGCTCAGCCTATAAATGTTATTTACGTCTGATTCTGTCTACAAGAAACATTGGAAACTACATACCATCACAAGGCGTTTACAATACTTAAATTTAAAAAAACAATCTTTTTGTGGAGATATTTTTTCTAAAACACCACGGAATGTCGAATGGCATAAAAAAGCAATCGTTGTTCTACATTTTGTTTCTTTGTCTCATCCAGGTACAAACAATGCCCAAACCAGCAGCACTGCGCTAATTGTTGGAGTAACAGTTGGCTTAGTCTGTATTATAGCAGTTGTTTATGCAGCAGTTGTTACCATCTTGTTAAAGAGGAGAACAACAAAAAAAGGTAAGAAGTATTCCGAAGTAAATATGTTCATCTCTGTATATTGAAAATTTGTTTCTATCTGTGTGAAAGGGTATATGCCTTATCATAATTTTATGTTGTTATGAAACAAGTAGATTTTACTTCCTAACATAGATTTTATCATTGTTAAGTGAAGCTTTCTGCCTCAAAACTTCTGTCAAACTATATCATTTAAATGTGGTTTTATATATGTCATTGGGCAATAGTTATGTAATGTTAACCCGTAACGTTTTAATGCCAACTGAATGGTTCTTTCACTTACACGTTTCAGACCAAAAACCTCCAGACAAACCAACGAGTCAAACGTAAGTAAATGTTCCGGTTGTTATTATGATATTTCGTCGTATTGTCAAATTAAAAGGCTCAAAGCTTTTGGCAAAATTGAACGAGTCAAACAAAATAATTTTTGATCCATTATGTTAGATGCTATAATATATCTTTGATTTTCAAAACTAACAAGTTCCTTAGCTTAACCTTTATATGTATAATAAATAGATCAAGGTTATATAGCGTCTTACGTGTACAGCTTGGAACAGCTTGCATAATGTACTGTTCAAAAATTACAGTTTTGCTTCAATTTGATTACAAAAACAGGAACGGATTAAAGTATTCCTTTCGTAGGTAATTGTTTTAAAGCAAATTCACATTTCAGTCTATTTTTTGTGACTATGTTATATTAATACATATACTTTAAAGAGACAAGTTCCATTGCAGCACATATGTCAACTTGGAATATAAACCAAACGTCACAGAAGGACAAGGCTGCACAAGTACAGACACCACTGGTGATCAACAAGGAAATACAGAGGCATCTGATACACAATACACAAGTCTGAATCCTTTGACAAAGGAAGATAAATCAGTGTATGACATCATTCATACACAATGACATAAATCGATTTTCTTGGAAGACTAAATGATTGATTTGGCAATTAGACAAATGGACAGTATACATTTTGCAATCTACAGCCTTTTGTTGGCTTGCAGCGGACTGTTTCGTCCAAACAATGTGTCACAAATGCATAGAGTCGAGTTTTGTAGCTTATATTTATTTAATCACAAAATGTTGATTGTTTTCTCTTATAGCATGTGTCATGTAAGAAATTCAATGTCAAGATTTGTCAATTTTGATGACGTAACAGACAGAAACTGTTTGAAGTATTTTAACGAGTGTTTGTGCATTTACAAAGTATACTACTTCTATGGCTCCTAAACAAAATCAAGCTCCGAAGTTTTTCGGAAAATATGTATATATATTTTGACTATGTATTCTTTGTCATTAATATGTATGTGTGACAAAATCATTTATAAGATTGATCCACATTTTGCAATTTTCAATTAAACATGCTTTTCACTATTTTAAAATTTCAGGCTATAACTCATCCCTCGGCTTAGCCTTTTCTTTAAAATGCACCTATGTCAAACATAAATTTTCAGTTTCACTAGGAGTTTTGGCTCAATTGTAATGTTTTATAAGATGCACCCAGAACTATTTAAATCATCAAGAATACAACTGTTCACATTATTACGTATACAAAATTGTTTAGTTAGATTGTGAGTCAATCTAGCTTTATATGTTTTATTCAAAGGGCCAGTTACTCAACAATCTTGTAAAATTCAATGATGCATTCACATAAAATCTGCCAGATTAACCCATAAATAAGATTTAGCAAGCCGAATATTCATCTGTTCTTTATTATTTGTTGATATTTTGTGGATAAAGGTAAAATAGTTAAACAGTACTGAAATCAGGGCAATTAGTTAATCGTAGGGTTTTTATCAGAATATCCAAGTTTTATGTAAACAGCTATTGACATCTTGATAAAATCATTCAGCAATAAAATACATGTTTTTGAAGCGCTGCTTTAAAACCAAAATACAATCTTTTAGATTCACATTACGTCTTTTCATAATTGAAATACTTTTAAAGCAAGGATTTTGATAAGAACAATATTAAATGAACCGCTTCTCGGGGAAAACAAGTTTAAGGTATAGAGATTTCTTAATCAATCTTATATTCTAGACCGATAAAATTAAGTTTTATGGCATT
The DNA here is from genome assembly GCA_022818135.1 of Saxidomus purpurata. Taxonomy (NCBI): domain Eukaryota; kingdom Metazoa; phylum Mollusca; class Bivalvia; order Venerida; family Veneridae; genus Saxidomus; species Saxidomus purpurata. Next base: position 3,907,540 of record JAFMSR010000016.1, read on the forward strand.
GTAAAGACAGCTAGTGCAAGAAAGGAAACCTCTCGGCAACATCAAGCGCAACACCACCCAACAACCAGTGAATAATAAACAAAATAATAAGCGAGAAAGATATGTCACAGACGATGTATAAAACTTTAACTATAACATAATCTATTACCTGGCAAAAGTTTTTGCCAAATGTAACTGGCACTGAATATTACAAAAAGGGGGACACGCCACAATACACAGAAGTTACAGATATTGATTATAAAGTAATTAGCATAGGACGTCATTAGACTTAAAATACTGAGCACAGTGTGTCTCTCATGCTCATTGCATGATTGTTTTTTTTTATGATGTCATCATGAAAACAAATACTAATTGCATATTATACAGAAAAAAAAAATGTAAACTAGTTTTAGATTAATCCTGAAAGCTTCTTACTGGTCATCGGGTGTCGGCATCCTTGGTGTACTGATCGATCTTATAGTCTGACGACTTTGTATTCCTGTCGTTCACTATAGATATATCCGTGACCTGTCCGCCGGAACATTACATTGACTTAAGTGACCTACGCATGAGGCTGAAAATACGCATAATTGTATACCTTGTATATACAATGTACAAATTTTGCAAAATCAGAAAAGTTATGTAATACAAAAAACAGCGCACATGTAATTTAAAAATAGGAAATAAATTGACCTGCAGTGTTTTACTGTTGTAAAAAAGGATTTACCCTTCATTTTTGAAAAACTGGTTTCGCAATAAATATGATGTAAGTAAAACAGATTTCATTCTGTCTATAAAATTTACCTCGTTTATGCATCAGAGACAGTGCTTATAACACGAATAAACCAATTGTTTATTGTTTTAGTAAGACTTTCGTAAGCGCTTTGCTGACTCATAGTGGTATATAGAGACAGTACTTATAACACGAATAAACCAATTGTTTATTGTTTTAGTAAGACTTTCGTAAGCGCTTTGCTGACTCATAGTGGTATATAGAGACAGTGCTTATAACACGAATAAACCAATTGTTTATTGTTTTAGTAAGACTTTCGTAAGCGCTTTGCTGACTCATAGTGGTATATAGAGACAGTGCTTATAACACGAATAAACCAATTGTTTATTGTTTTAGTAAGACTTTCGTAAGCGCTTTGCTGACTCATAGTGGTATATAGTGTGATACTCTTTTGTCAGAAGTATGTTTTAATAACCCAGATTGTATACTTGTTTTTATATAATATTTAGATAATAAAGCAGCAGATTAAGAAAGTAGGACAGATACAACTAAGGAGCCACCGTAGCGCAGCGGTAGCGCGTTCGCCTCAGGATCGAAGGGTCCCGGGTATGATCCCTCCAACAAATAATTTCACATCGCCTATCTCTCTTCGAGGTTAATTCCATCTGGAGCGATTAAACATAGTTTTAAGAACTTGTTTCGCAATTGAGATTAAATAAATAAGTATATATAACTAAGGTCTACGGTATTGAAAAAATGTATGTTTTTGCACCTAAAATGGCGTGATTTTTTGCATCGAAGTAAGAGTAAATTAAAAAAACTGTCGTATTTGCCTTACGAGAACACTTTAAATATACGAATTAATAATTGAGAAAAATGAAATAATGCATAAGTAGGATATAACCCCAATATATTTTAAGTTTTTCATTTACAGTGCACACATCGCTAACGGTATGTCTTTTAAAATGAGTATAACATAGCGCATACATATGCATAAAACTAGACTCATGTTAAATATCAGTTAATTCATTAACTATATATATATATATATATATATATATATATATATATATATATATAATAGTAACAATATATATATATAGTAAAAACAAAAACAAAGTCCATGAGTTAATTAAATCATTATTTGCCAACCGGTTTCGCTTTTTCTGATGAGCAAATAATGATTTAATTAACTATTAATTATATATATATATATAAATGAAAATAATGACACTATATGAGTTTTCTATTTGTATTTGCCTTGATTCACTACAATTGTGCCTGATGAATTGTATGAAACGCGTAGCACAGTTAATTTAGTTAATTAAATCATTATTTTAAAGCCATATGAAGTCATTTTTATTTAATTCATTATATATATAACTTACATTGTAATCGATTTTAAGTGTCAGTATAACCTGTTCTTAAATATATCAATCTATTGATTTCTGTGTCGATCTGTCGGTGATTAGATCAATTGAGAATATATTATTTACATAGATAACGTTATGTGGGAAACGTTACTGTAGAAAAAAGTGTAACAGGTGACATCTAAAAGGAATATTCGTTTAAAATCAGACAAGGTTAGAATGTTTTATAAAAAAAAAACAACAAACAATAATAGCGAATTTTATTATACTCATAGTCATTACCATAATAAATAGTATTTTAATGATGACAACAACAACAGTCATAAAATTAGCATAATATTTTTATTGCTGCTATATCATTATTAAAGTATTATTATTATCAGCGTAGTGTTGTTACAAATGTACCATAATAAAAATTATTGTAATCGTTATTACTGTAATTATTATTACTATCATTATTATTATTATCATATTATTTACATATCATTATCGTTACAAATTAATTTTTATTGGTTTTAAAGACCGGAACCGGTTTAATCTGTTCTTTTGTACTTCATTTTTCAAAATTCAATAATAATTTTCATTAGTGCTTTATCGAAATTGAAGCATTCCTCGGAGGTGATGTGCCTGGCGGAATAATTCGCGAGGGCGAAGCCCGAGTGAATTATTACACAGGCACATTACCGACGGGAAATGCTTCAATTTCGATAAAGCACTCCAAGCCATAGATTATTTCGATTCTTATAAGCCGAATTTATGAAAACTATCGTAACTACTACGGACCTTTCTTCAGTTCGGCGGTAATGTGTAAAATAGCATAAATATTGGCTGTTGGAATTCACTCCCCTATTCGGGCAACCAGTCAAGATATCATAAATAACTATTTTATACTAACTTATTTTAGTTTAATAATCTAATACATAAAAATATAAAAAAAATACCCGACTGTGACATTATGCAGAAGACGTCAGATTCAGAACCTAACAAAGCAGACAACCGATTTAAAAGCGAACCGTTAATCTGAACTTTACAACGTTTTAACGTGGAGTAATGACGTCAGTGTGATGACGTCAACGTTTTCATTCATCGTTTTGTCTCCCGGAATCAAAACATTGGATGACGTTAATCCTGAATTTTCTTGGCCTTTTTAAAGGAAAACAAGGTGAAGGTATTCTAAGGCTAACTTGACACAATCAAAAATAATATTTTGGTTCTTAAACACAACTATTTCATGCGACTGATGTATTTATACAGATATCATTTCTAATTCTATATTTCATTTTCTGCGCGGGAGTAAATTAGAAAAGTCGGAAGAAACTACTTCCATGTCCGAAACTCCGCCTTCTTTTCCGAACGCTTTAATCATATTAATGCACTCGAATAGACTATAGAAATATACCATAGGCATATTAGAATGGTATTTAAAGACCGGAACCAGGTTTTTAAATCTGTTACATTTTTGTAACTTTTATTCCATTATTTTCAATAAATTCAATAATAATTTTCATTATGCTCTAATATGATTTAAAGTGATATGTTTGTTAAAATAGGATTTAAACTAAAGTCTGAAACAAAAAGAAACCATTAATAGTTTTAGTATTAGTAAGAGGTATTGAATTTGTATGGGTATTTTAATTGTAGCGGTGTTTATTTGGTGATCGATAATTATTTTGGATATGTGCCACGACATGCAATCGTTGTAACGACTAATACAATGAATTTGATCTGTTATCTACCAAGATATGAAGTCACCTATTTTGTATCTATTAATCGCGTTTAATACACTTAATGTTTGCTAAAATAACCGTAAGTTTCCTAATAATACATTCATTATGTAATAATTCATTATCCTTTTCTATGAATTTATCGAATAGTGTTACATTATAAATGTTGTTTCTTTAACATGAAGTGACATAAGTTTTAAAACGACTTTAATACATGAGCATTTGCTAATAACGAGATCTAATAAATGAGTAGACAAACGTCTTCAGGTAATGTCTAAACATGTTTTGTTTCAGAGGAAGCCTCCGATAATTAGATGTAAAATGGGAGTCCGCGTCAGCAGTAAGTATTGACGTCCGTTCCGACATAACACTTTTGTACATTTTCTTTACAGATATCAGTATGATTTATCTAGAATTAAGCACGAGTGTAATTGTTAATAGCAAATAAGACTTAAGGTAACGATATATTCTCACCAGCATCTCGCAAAAGCATTAAAAAAGATTTATACACGTTTAATTTGTTTAAAGCGTTTTTGACAAGGTCATTAGCCGGGGATACCCCCCTACACCTCTAACATTTATATGTTTTATACACTGTTCTCTAATTTCGGATATTTCGAAAAAAGTACTCGTATCAATTTCCTTTTTCAAATGACTTTGAATTGTTAGAGGGTATAAACCTTTATCACAGCATAATAGAACATGAAAGTTAGTTACATGAAAACTTTAGAAGTAGCTTTTATTCTACCAAGAACCGACCTTCATTTGTACCAAACACATTTCTAGCGTTGCTTTTAATCTATAAGTCCTTGTAAAAAATATAGCCCAGTATTTTTTCAACGATATTGCAAAGAATAAGACACGCCTTCTGGCAACTTCTTTTCGTGATGATGTGACTTGAATACGAATGAAAGGCCTACATTACATTGTAATACTGTTTTAGAATGAAAAGAACACATTTTAATAATTATTCTATCAGTAAAATTTATCATATGATCTATAAATAAACAATATCCCAGAACAGATCAATATTGACCTCGGCTATGGCCGGCTTCGGTCAATTATGCTCTCTTCTTGTGAATAGCACATCATATCCAATGTACCTCGAGTCAATAACTTTATGATATACACATGTATCTCTAGAATATAGTGTTGTATGTTAAATGTAAATACAAATATCGGAAAAGTAAGGGGAAGATGAGATGCACCTGGAGTTACATAATTATTTAATGAGAACAGAACTCTTTGTCTTTGTTCAACGCGTTCTGCATAGCAGTTTAACTGGTCGCTAATATTTATACGAATTATTTCAAAGTGGCCCAGAAAAGAGATTACCAAAAAAATGATTGAATATACAGAAGCTATACAAATACCTCTACATTATTCTATACAAACAAAATAATTTCAGATATGGTAATGTACTGACGAGTTATTATTATTCTATCATTCTTATTTTCAGAGGCGTCAACAAAATCAAGCAATGGATCAAAAGAGAATACTGTAAAGGGTAATTACGTTGAACATTTGTATTTTATCGTACTACATTAAATTAGGGGAGTCAATTAATACATCTATTGGAAGTCTTATTATTTTAAAATGTTGACAAATGAATTTCTTACAAATATACATTTATTTTCGTTCCAAAGTTAAGCAACTTAATAATTTAAAAGTATTTTTTTCACAACTAAGAATGAAAATTAACATACACAATGCAGATCGATAAATAAGAAACACTTGTCATGAACTAACATTATCCTTTAAATCAATTAATCTTAAATTTATTTCTTTACATATTGTTTTACTTGCAGAAGGTCTATCTGAAGAAACAAGGAGCAAAGTCGATCCATTTGACAGAGAATGTATAACTCTATGCACTTTTTTTCTTGTTATGATTGACTGTTATAACATTACTCATTTTAATTTCTGAACACTTTTTCCGAACACGATTCAGTAGATTTTAACAAAAAAAATCTTATAAAAGTCTGAAAATTGAATAAACATAAAATTCTATGATAATAACCCTTTTATTATAATACATTTTGGTACATACCTATATTATATCTAATTTCATGACATTTTAGCCTAAAATAGCAGGAAAACTCTAATAAGGGCAATATAGGCGATGTACAAGACGTCATTTATCCGACGTCATTGCATAAACAAAATACAGGATCTTCCATGAGTGTTCGTGTTGTATTGAATGTATTAAACGAGTTATCTATAAAGGATAAAAACGAAGCTCTGCCGATTTTTAATCAGTATTAGATGACAAGTTTAATAAATTTAATACGACACAATTCATTCGTGTTTGTGTCGTATTAAATTTATTAAACTCGTCATCTAATACTGAATAAAAATCGGCAGAGCCTCGTTTTTATTCTTTATAGATAACTCGTTTAATACAGTTAAAAGAAAATACGTATGGCCTCTTAAAGCGGTTTACATATTAAGTCCAACACAATTTACCTTATTTTATAAACAGTGTTTACGCTATGATCATGACTAGCGCAAGAATAGCCAGTTCATTATTTATGTAATGACGTCACTATGCATATAAATGTGTGTAAAGTTTGTGAAGCGCTTACTCGACATCACTGTTAATGCATTTTAAACGCTTGTATCTTGGTGAGTGTTTTTTCGTTGTGAAATCAGTTTGATGAACGTGTACATGAAACGTTCCACTATGTATGGAATCGCTGGAAATGCTTTGGAAGCCATCAGATACTGGAATCTTGGCTGACATTTGCTGTGTTAGATTATGTTGGAAAAGAATAACATAGAACAGGATTCTCTTGTGAAATTTAGGGAAAGATGTCAGATATTTGCCTGTGCCGATTCTGTTTAATGAGTGTAATTGTAGTTGATGGATGCAATATTCTTATCTGGCTTGGTAAACTATTAGATCTACTGTCATTTAATTTCTGGACAAGGTATATCGCGACTAGATAGTAGACTACAATATCTAATCACAGTGCCAGAAAATCCTCGGAACATGACCTCACTGACAATGCCAAGCCCTTCACCGTCTATTCTGTCATAATCTTTGATAGAAATGTCATTTGACGCCATGTTTTGTTTTGGTATTTGACAGCAGGCCGTGATATAAGTCATTTGGCACATTAGCCTTCTGCACAATGGGTGACCCTTCTATTGACTGACGATTAAAAAAGGGTGTGCGTTTAAACCGCCAATAGAATACAGTTGTTTCTTTCGTACTCCGGATCGTTGTTTATTAGACAATGAACAGCTATTAAATTTATATTTATTGAATTATTCCTTAAATAAAAGAAAACTTTTTGAGTGATTTAAGTTCTTTGTTTTCATTGCAGCGACAGGAACTAGCGGTTATTCAAGTAAGTTTATACAGATTTTGTTATCACTATCAATCTTTTTGTGTTCTTGTGTAAGCTGGAGCGACAATGTAGTCGTTTTAAAATTCATTAAATTGCAACATTTATTTTGAATATTTTTGGGGTTCGTATTAGCGTAAATATTATACAAACGGTTGTATATTATATTTCATTGCTTCGCATTAATTGATTTGTATTCATGTCTTATAAATAAACAAAATAACCTTTCAAAATACATACATGTATTATGTACATTGTATGTTTAACTTTTTAAGGCTACGGTTGCGCGTTATCTACATTGAATAGCACGACTGGGCAGACACTTCTAGCTGACTTCGAAATCTACAAAAAGGGATTACATGAAGAAGACCGAGTAAAGATCTTACGCAATTTTCGGTTTCTGAAAGGCGAGCTGGAACCTGACATTCTGTGCGACTATTTCATTAGAGACTACCTTTTTAAAAATCATGTGAGCGCTGAAATTCTAGCTGATAAACCAAGACACAAGAAAGTTGATATCTTCTTACGAAAATTGCTACGTTTAGAACCCGATTCTTACCAACATTTTCTTCAGTACCTCACGGATGCTGGCTACAAATATGTGTGTATAATTCTTGAAGAACCGAACTTCATTCTCGGTAAGAAATCTAAGTAATTTTATGATTTTTTTCTTTAAAGACCTATTATCACTTTTATATACCCTTTAACAATAAGTCATGCACTTACGGATAGAACAAGTTGATGTTTATTTACTCTAACATAACACTGACGAATATCTTTATTTCATATGTTTGTCTCATCTTTTCTTAGCGTTTCTTTTTTTCTTTTTAAATTTTTAAATTTCAAAATAAAAATAATGCCGTATCTTTTTACCATGTTCTAACGATTTCAAAATCAACGTTAGGAATGTTTGTCATACAAATAAATGTCAGTTTTTCGGGTAAGGTGTCTCCCTTGGTAATAAAAGAGCAAAAAGTACATTTACACCCAAAGTTATAATGTGACGTTAATGTCATGACTTTAAACAACGTAAAGAAATCCTTAAATGTGTGTTTTTGAAGTTCCCCATTTAAAGTTACCGGATCTCTTTGAATTTACTGATATTGTAAAATAAATAGACTGATAGGATAATGATAGAACCATGCTCTGTTCACTCTAAAACAATGTTGATATATTCATTTCTTTTGTTTTCAAATCGTTTTTTCACGAAAAAGAGTTGCCAGGAAGCCTATCTTAGTTTTTGCAATATCATTGAAATAAATACTGCTCTATATTTCGAACATCTTCATCGATTTAAAAAGCAATGTTAGGAATGGTTTTGGTACAAATAAATGTCATTTCTGTCGGGAAGACATCTTTCTTGGTAAAATAAGAGGTACTTTTTATTGTGGTCCTGGGACTTTAAGTTATTTAGGTAACAAAACTACTATAATTGCTGATTTGCATATTTTAGCTTTAAATCATGAAGATATCACGGTGGAGGATGCAAAGGAGATATTGACTCGCTTTCAAAACCAAATACTTGATCAGCTGGAGCCAGAAGATGTCGCTGATGTATTTGTAGAGTATGAAGAAATTTCAATCGATGAGTATGAAGAGATAATAGTACAGAATACAAGGCGTTCAAAATCAAAACAGCTGCTTGATTTACTTCTGATGCCGGAACATACCCAGAGAGGATTTTTGGTATTAATGCAAGCTCTCAGAGAAACTGATGGACTGTATCTTTTAAAGCTGTTACAAGATGGTGTGGATGCAGATCAATGTAGAAGTATTAATTTGTGTTTTCACTCTTATTAATTCATTTATGAAATATATTTTAAGTTCCTATGCATATTCAATGAACGTCGTAACTGCGTTTTCAATGAAACTCCATTCAATGTTGGTTTTCAGATTTTGAAATTCTAGCGTGATAAAATATAGTATTTAGTTCAAAAATGTACTTTCTACTTTTACTTAAGCGATGTCCGCAAATTTTTTAATTCTTAATATAATTTTTTTTTTTTCAAATCTTTGCGATGCATCCCGGGTAAACTTGGTCGTCATTTCTTGCAATTTCTGCTTCAATGGGCGTATTTGAAAGCTGTCTTAAATTGCATTATGGTGTTTCTTTAAGCATCACAAGTAAGGTATGACGTTGATATAAATGCAACTAAAGCAACAGGAAAAGAGGCTAAAAGAACGACAAGAGCATTTAAAGGCAAGTTGAAAATGTCTTATATTGAGAAGAAAACAGTTAGTTTAGACCGCAGAAAGCATGGAAACGTGTGGAAACAATTGAAACATCCGAGGAAAGTTAATCATTATAATGTAATATTCGTACACATGCAAATAAATGGTTTGATCTACAAATAATATGAGTCCATCACGGTTTGATGCGACACTGTTTTTGCATTATTGTATTCTTAGATAGCCGCTAATTGTTGAAGCCTTCTTGATACCTGTGTAGGTATTTAGTCTGGACAACCTATGTTTTTATTAAAAACTTATATTAAAACTATGACGAATATGAGTGAAAATTGCATTGAAGTAAACAAAGCCCTTTTTTCTTAATATTTTTTTCAATATTATTTTGAATTTTACAGACAGCGAACAATTCCAGATTACTATCAAAATCAAGAGCGATCAAGACATACAACTAGAAGTTGCCATAACGCAAGAAATGAATAAATGTGACGTGAAGCTATCCATAAACAACAATATGATATTGAAAAATGAATGCTTGCTTGAATCTGTGGAGCAAGGTAGCATTATGATAGTAATAAAAGGGTGTAGACCATGCTCCATGAGAAGAATGTTTGACAGAGGAGTACGTGAGCCAGTATTAGACATTCTGCGCCAAATATTTCGTCATCCAAATATTGAAAACATTCTTCTTCCGAGGAAAGAATTGCATTTGGAAGTCACAATAAAATGTGTCCAATTAGAAAGTAAAGGTATTCCACTGATTATTTATTTGCCTTACATTTTCCATAGACTTTCAAAAGAGTTCAACCTAAGCATGAATAAATCGGCATGAGTACAAAGTAATATCTGTAAGATGAATAAAGCAGAGAAACATGTTATGCAGTATTTTGTATTCGGTGTTCTACGCGCAAACAGAAAGTTTGTTATACACGTATGTCATATGGACGTGTATACAAACCAAAACTCTAGAAGAAAATGAAATAGATAGCATGTAAGATGTCAAGAAAGTGCCACTTTTCACAAATTTTTAATCGTGCTTTTAAGAATTTTATTCTTTGTAATATAATAATGCTTTTTCTTAATTCATCTAGAAATGGAAACTCATTCAGACATTATTAAGTCTCACATTCAATTTCTTGTGGAAGAGTTAGACGCATTGACATTCCTAAAACCATTGGAAGACAAACACATTCTCTCAAATAATGAAGTACATGAGATTTTAGAAGAAACTCCTACGTCCCGTAAAACAAGAACACGGGCAATGATCCACAAAATCTTGGAAAAGGAAAGAGCTGACGATTTTGTTGATATGTTAAAGGATAAGAAAAGATATATATGGGAACACGTTTTCCAGTCAAAGAACAGTAAGTCATTTACTTTAAGCATTGCTTATTGAAAACCACACGGCGTCATTATATTCTAAAAATAAACTCTTGTTAATAAGCTAAAATATAACAGAAAATGGTTTAATATGTAAGTTTGTAGCATGCAATTCAGCGTTACAATATTATACGTTACTAACGTTATAATAACATGATTCCTAAACAATCTAAGAATGATCAAATTATTCAGTTGATTAGCGTATTTTAAGTTACAGAAGTTAAATCAACCTTGAAATCTTCTTTAAAGATACATTTTTTTCAGTTATTGACACACTTTATTATTAAACCGGTATTTTAACTTAACATGCGCTCTATTTAGCAGGTCAGTCGCATGCACTAACGAGTGCTTTGGTGACATCATATAACGAAATAGCTGACAATATGAGTCCAACTCTCATAATGGAGCAATGTTCCCTCGGAACAATGATACAAACACGTCCGGATAGTACTTGGAGAAGAGACAGGCTAGCGAAGTACATTCTGCAACAAGTTTTGATGCAGGATTTTGATACGAAACTACACTTTATCTATCTTCTTCAGTTGTATGAACAGATTCCTCCCGAAATCAAGCTTCAAAGACCCAAGAAAATACAAAAAATAAGTAATAACACTTTAATATTAATAAGTTTACACTCTGTCCGTCATTTCTTCCGGTGTCCGCCGGTCCGAAAAGCTGGCTCATTTGATATCTCAAAAATAACAGATGCTAGTGAAATAATCATTGGTTTGGGTATAATGGGCAATATAGAGATTATGAATGCCACTTTATTTGTTTTCTATGGCAACGGTAATAGTAAAAAAAAAACAAATGCAACGTGGATACTGTGATGCGGCGGTCGAGCGGTTAACGCTTTGGACTTCCAATCTGATAATAGTTTGTTTTATTGTTGCACTGACTCATGAACATAAATAATAGTCTCACAAATATATTCATTATTTTGATAAAGACTTTTAAAGCAGAAACGTCATATATAAAGAGTGAAAATAGACTATGTATTTTAAGTAAACCCCAACGGAGTTCAAACAGTGAACAGTATCTTGAAATGTTTAGTCCCCTATCGCTTTTACTATAAACATGCTGTAGGTTTACCTTCCGTCCATCTGTCTGAGAATTTGTTTGATATCTGCTCATTACGCAGACTGAGGAAGACTAATGCTTTGCTTGCAATGCTCCAGTTATATTTTTCTGATTGTACTTTTGAATACCTGTTTAAACAAATATTGTAGTGCTCCCCTAGAAAAAGTTGACTTATTGTAGAAATTTATATTTGATACAATGCATTGCATGATCTGAACTACTGTTTGAAGTAAACAATATTTTAATCATTTACATTGATAAGATACACCATTGATGGAGAGAGAGGGTATAAATATTCAAACAATAACTGATTGATATCCTGCTTGTGTGTCCATCTACTGTCGACACTTTGGCCATTATTTTGATTGTCGGTCCTGCTTTTCGTCCGATTAAGAAATGAAGCTTCTTTGTCTGTTTCAAATGGATATTTAGCTATTTGCGACCGGTCGGTTACCTTGACAACCAGCTAAGATACCCATGAAGAATGGTTGGGTCAACATGTTGTATATAAAGGTTTCCATGCCTTTCATTGGTCTATTTTTCATAAAATACAGAATATGGGAGTGGACAAGCAACTGAAAGGACAAACACTGAATCTACAGAAATACCAGTCGGCAAAGTTGTTGTTGCTTTAAAAGAGAATAGAGGTAAATAATTATTTTAACTTTCATAACCCTACATATAAATTCAGATTCTGATCAGTGTTGATTCAGTGCAATTAGTAAGTTTGGTAGTTTCTACTACAACATAATAAAATCTTCGGAATACACTTTAATTCCATTATTCCAGGACGAAGGCTTGAAAAAACGACTCATCTTCTTAGTCCAAGGTCTATAACACAGTCACTAACACGACACCTGGATAAAACGACACGGACAAATGAACGGTATTCTTCTTTAACGAATACAAAAATGCAGACGAGGCAATTATTTCGCAGCAGCATAGAAAGTGAAAGTCACGGAAAAGAAGAGAATAACAATACTGACTTTGTTATTAGAGGTGAAAACATTTTAAGATGAGGAATCACACCCAGACAATCTATACAAGTTTTAGACAGAGAAACGTGTTGTCATTATACAAATATCCTCAATGTACCAATTATTGGAAATGGTCAGTAAATACTTAGTAGTAGTTTCAATTATTTACCTGTGTCAAACATATTTGCAAAAATCAGTTCTTACAATTGTTTTCAGTTTTGGCAAGCAAGGGGAAATATTTCAGTTTTGTCGCTGTTCAATGTTTAATAATCTTATCACTGCAATAATGTAAATACTTTCAATCTATTCAGAAAAAAAGTATGGTGTTGACTTAATATATTGTTACATGAATAAGCTGGTAAAAGTCGTCAAACATTGTTTGCATAAATTCGTGATAATTATAGTCATATCCGATATATGAGCTAACTTTGAACACTAACGCCATAATTGACATCGTTAATTTCGAGTTTTTTGAAGAGAAAACAGATGAACTTCACATTTATGTCAAGATCCCATATTATTTACGATTACTTCAATGAAATTCTACATTAACCTGTTGGATTCATAGTCATTGATGTACATTGCAACCAGTATAAATATGAGATCAGGTTTCCGCAGCGTCTTGGTGTTGAGAGACCGTAAAGCAGAATGTTCTGTGTAACAATTAACAGGGAATCGTTTGGAAACGTCGTTTTCTTGTTTTAAAGATAATCAATTTGTAACGACAACTTGGCAAAATAACTATCATTCATTTATCATTTCATTGTGTATACATCTTAGGCTTGAATATTCAACTTGTTGGGCTTGCTATTTCGTAAACGAGTCATGGTTGTGCCAAAAAAGCATATTTTGCTTTTATACTATGTATTTCATCAGTTAAAATAGTTTGTTATTAGGTTTTAGACATTTAAGTGAAAATAGCTCTGTTTATACTTTTTTTTAGGACAGTTATGCAGAAAGACAATTTTCGTATGCAGATATTCATATAATTGTTTGTATTTATTTCTAGTGACAGTTTGACGCTGACTGTATATATAAAACATTTGCTGTTTACACAAAAAGATGGCGTCATGATTTCAACCTAATATTTCTATTTTTCCCATTTATTTTCTATTGTTATCAAAAGTTATTACAAATTATAATCGGTTACTCTAAAAGGCATGGAATTCTCAATTTTAACTTTTGTTTCACTATATTTGATTGTTACTTGAAATTTATTGCTAAGTTTGATGTAGAAATAATCAAACGTTTTACCTGCTGCAGGAAACTGCAGCGGCATGAAATCGTGGCACTTAATGCTTTACGAAATCGAAACTGAATCCGAGAAGACTATAACGTAAAATGTGCGGTATCATGAAATGTAAACATGAAAATTAAAATATAAGGTTTCTCATTTGCAGGAATTAAAATTGTTTAATTATTTTGTTAGTCTCAGAACGTTCAAGAAACAAATACGGGATACTTCCAGTATTTTTATTACGTACTGTGTTCAGTTGTGCTTGTGGTGAAACAAAAGCGAAACAATCTTAAATGAAAATAGACGAGGTCCAATTTATGAGTGCGTTCATTTATTATGTGTAACTTCTTCTATTCAGATTAAACAAAAAAAAATTTACTCTCTTAAAACATTAGAAAAAAGACACGTTTACTTTTCAGAAGGGTTTCCTTGATTATTATGCACAGGTAAAACTTCAATATAATGTCCTTTCTGAGACATACAATATACTTATTTGATAGCGTTATGATTTCCAACATTTTGACTGTTTTCTATAACAGTATATCAGTTTATTAAAGAAACAATAGCTGTTCCTCATAAGTGACGAATGCTCCCAGAGAGGCGACTCAAAGTCTGTGTCCTTGACCGTCAAGGTGTGGAACCAATACTTGCGCATGACACTTTCTCTTCATGTGCTGAAAATTTGTTCAAATTCATTATAAAATATTTCAATGTATTACATAGTAACAATCCGGACATGATCATTTTGTATATACACAGGATTCTAAATTATCTAACCTATAAATGTGACCTTAACCCTCAAGGTAAGGTGGCGGGACTTACATATGGAATGTCATTTTCATGCGCTCAACAATTGTGCCATGTTATCTTACCATGTATGACAGACCTACCATGTTAACAGGATTCCATAAGCTTTAAACTCTAAGTGTGACATTGACCTAAAAGACAGTGTCGTGGGTCTTGCATGCGACACATTGGCATGATGTGCTGATAATTTATGCCAAGTTATTGTAAAATCCATCGATACATGACAAAGTTTCAGTCCGGGCACGATTGTGTGCATATATACAGGATTCTATTACCTTTAAACTCTAAATTGGACCTTCACCTTTGAGGTAGGGTTGTGATTCTCGCATGCGACACGTCGTCTTGATCTGTGGCAAGTCGTTTTAAAATCCTTTTACGCATTACAAAGTTACAGTCCGGACACGAACGTGTGCATAAATACAGCATTCAGTTAACTTTAAACTCTAAGTGTGAGCTTGACTTTGAGGTAGGGACGTGAGTCTTGCACGCGACACATTGTCTTGATGTGTAGAACATTTATGCCAAATCATTTTAAAATCCTTCAATGTATTACAAAGTTTTAGCCCGGACACGAACAGACGCACAGATAGACGGACAGACAGACGGACTGTCTTTGTTCTTATCATCAGCACGAATCTCAGCGCCCTATCGTACTTCACTGGACAGACAGACGGACGGACAGACGGACGATGCGATTTTAAAGTCCGCTCTTTGGGTAATAAAATCAGATTGTTTTATGAAGCATATAACAAATGTAATATCATCCATCCAATATTTCATTTTTACTCTTAATATTTGTTATTATACTAATCATGTTGTTTTAAAGAATATAAATGAACTGCATTTTGCTAGTTCAAAGACAAAAATCATTCGGAGTGTGATTGTCGCTTACGATATGTATCTGTTTCAAAGTCATTAAATGTGCTTTATTATACTGTTTATACTGTTTGAGGCCCTATTGTGTTGAAATAACACAATAAACCAATGGTTTCTCTGGCCTATTTTGATGGTGTTTTCCCTATTTTATAATAATCGTTGATAATCTATGAATTATTTCACACTTCATCATGTACTGTCATTGTTCACATGTACATTGAACTGTTAAAATTCCATCTGGCACTACACTGTACACATGTGAATTCTGAATAAACACTTCAGTCCTATTCACCACAATTATGTAAAGCATTCATACGGGATGAAACGTTTTACCTTCACTTGAAATACTTATTGCGCTTATTATCAGGACATAATACGCAATCAATCAATCAATCACTCATTCTACATTGTCCAATGTTAAACAAATATTTTGAAGCACAATTTTATTATATTAATTTTCAAAACATTTGCTCATATCTGTCATTTTATTTTCCTCTGTCTTTTTGTTTAATTGTTACTAACCCTTATTCGTATTAATTTGTAGAATTTTGCATATGCCATTTTTCATATTTTGTACTTTTTTCGTTTGAGATCTATGAAATTATCTGTGGTAATAGAAATAAAGATATAGCTATTTTCGGAATTTACAATAAAGGTTTTATTACATTTTGGACTTTGCATTATATTATATCTATATACAGGAACGAATCTAAATCAAAACATGTCCACCAACTAAACAAATAAATTGCAAGTAGTTGCGTTCAGATTAAATCAAGGAAACTGAATGAGTCACTATAAATTCATGATATGTCAGTCGAGTCAAATATGCCGAAGGGGTGTTAATAAAATTATCGTGAAAGTATATAATTATTGTATTTGGGTTCAAAACATTTGGCACCACCTGCCTAAGAAAAAAGAAACTATTCTATTCAGTTCTTGCTTGACATTAACCTGCCATATTTTATTGTCACGAAAAATTGCAGAAAAGTTGCCCGACAGAAACCATTCCATGTGATACACAATGTCGGTATGGATGTGAAGCAGCAAAGATGTAGAAATTTTTTTTTTTTTTTTTTTTTTTTTTTTTTTTTTTGGGGAAAAATTTTTAAAAAAAAATTTTTTTTTTTTTTTTTTTTGGGGGGGCCTGGGGTGGGTTTTTTTTATTTTTAAAACATTAACGATTGTAAAACATTTAAAGAAATTATTACGAATAGACGAAATAACTTCTAGAAAGTATGTAACTAGGTCTAAGTAACCTTATGTCAATGTAGATAAAATTTAGTTTACTTTGTTCGACACAAAACCTAGTTTAGAATACCACTCACTATCAAATGCAAGTTTTCCGAGATACTCATCCCGCGTTTTATTGAAAAGAAGTTCTTCCATACAATCCAAAGCAAAATATTGATGATCTAACAAGAACTTGTTCGCGAAAAGTTCTCTTCTCGAGGCTAAAAGTGGAAGGTCACCGATTCCAAACACACATATATTTCTCACCCACTTTCCTTTGCAAGGCCAATTATAATGACCTTCACCCCAGTTTTTAAAACGTGCCACATAAGGCTTGATGTTGTCCTTCATTTCTGTTTCTGGATAGCCTGTAAATAGACAAATAAAACTATGAAAACTTACGTTACATATTCGCCGATATTGGTGTCATACAAATTACCCAAAATTAATTTGCGAAGAATTGCTTTTGTATCTGTAATGCGCTGAAATGTCTCTCAGCAGTTTGTTTACATCTAAAAATGGATAGATTAGAATAGATGGAAGCCCTGTATTTATTAAAATTTAAGAAAGAACGACATAAATTAACTATAACACAGTTGCAAAAATGTTATTGTCGGTTGAATCTGTATGTCTGACGCTTACACACTTTTAATGAAATTATTTAAGACGCATTAGATCGATGTTAAAATGGGTTCTGAAAACTGTGTAATGATTTCAGTGTTAGATTGACCGTTTTAACAGAATAAAAGCAAAACAAAGAAAGTAAAAATAATTTGTAGTCGCATTTTGTAATACTAGTATCTGTATCAAGTACACATTGTTACAAAAAAGTAGCATATATTCAGTACTAATATGTATTTTTTAAGAGTTCAAAACTTCAGTTACTGTAAATAAATATTATATATTAGGAGCCGCCGTGGCACAGTAGTAGGGCATTTGCCTCAGGATCGAAGGGCCCAAGGTTCGATCCCTACCATCGCCATGTCGGTAGTGTCCTTAGGCAAGACACAAATAGTTCCACATTGCCTCTCTCTCTTCGAGGTTGATTCAATCTGGAATGAGTCTTGAGATCGAATAATATAAGTTCTAAGAACTTGTTTCGCAGTCGAGAATAAATAAATTAGTATAAACTAGTTACTGATGGTCACATTCGTTTTTGTCAAATGTCTAGCACGTAGAATATTTTTAAAACACATACAATCGACATTTTAGCTGAAAAGTAACCTAACTGTTGAGATGTAAATTTTAATGTAAAAGTTTGAAACCTTTGTAAGATCCTTGCACTCCTAAATTGGGATTATGGTTCAAAGTAGCGAAAAATGTTTCATCTGGTATGTTAGTGCGTCTTGTCCAATCCAGAAAGTCTCGTGCTCTTTGATCATGTAAAATGAAGTCAACATAGCCCCTGCTTACAGCAATATGAACTGCCCCTTTGACAGGAACAATGCCATGTGGTGGCTTCCCTGCACCTTTCCATCTTTCTTTATTCGCTCTACAAGACAAAAAATTATATCATAAAACATAGCCACAGCTATCCGCTGAAAACCAAATATTTGTTGTTAGTATAAACGTTTACCCTTGTAAAATAATTGTCTTATCTCTGGTGGACGACTTAAGCGTCAAACTCTAAACGCGTCTATAGCACCACTTTCCAATCATCGTCTTCGAAATCGGTCAGATCTCTTGGCTGATAACATGATTTTTAGGAACATTCACCTTAACAATCAAAATCATTTCAAGCGAGAGGTAAGAGAGTTTCAATTGTTCAGTTTTTATGCAGGAGATTCCTGAAAGGATAAATATAAGAGCTTTTCTTCGTATTTACCGGGGTATCTGTCTATTGCTAATTTTGCATTTATGTTACCATTCAAACTCTTTGTTTTTATAATTTGCAAACATATGCATTCTAAGCAAAATTAACAACATCTATTGTTTGCAAAAGAGACTGTTAATTTCACGCTTGGAATCTAAGTTTGCAAATTTAAACTAGTTCTCGTTACTAAGAAAAGGTACATACATATATGTAACGCTTTAATCATTCTTATTTACGCCACTTGTATAGGTCTCATCTACGAAGCATGTCCGAAACAGGAAAAAGCTTCTTTATACATCAGCAGGATGTGGGCTTATATACAAATTCAGCAAGTAAACATCTTGTATGTCCGAAAAGAGCTATAGTGCTACGCTGAACTACAGTTCTCTGATGCTTGTGAGCAATCGAGACAAATGCTTTATTCCAAAAAGGTCCAAAGGATAAGCTATATATCTTTATTGTAAGATTTATTTTTAATATAAAATTAAAAGTTTAAGGGATATATCTTCGATACGTTAACAGAAAATTGGTCATAAACATTACACTTATACTTGAAATGTCGTTTTCTTGGTCGATATACGGGTCGTACTGCATATATACCTCGCCCGAGGGTGGTGGACCTAAGAAGCACGTATACAAACAAAACTTGGTCGATATAAAATTACGTAAGGGAAAATGCAAGACAGGGCTAATAAACTTGATTTTATCAAACATTCAAACTGTTGATAAAATACGACCAAAGGACCATACATGTTAGAAATGTGATTTTCTTTATCCTAAAAGGGTCATAACTCTGAAACTCAGAATTTAAAGCTTGATTTTTTAAAATGCATTACAGATTTACCTTTCAAAAGTGAATAAATAAATATGTAAGTCTGCAAACTTTCAAAGAGGTAGATTCTATGTTCCAGGACAAACATCGACTGCGTTCAGCCGGTGACAAGTACTCTTTGATTGTTTCGAAATCTTTTTTCTATTAAAATAATCAGGCCAGTTATACATAATGAAATCGCAAAAAGTGTAATTCATACCTTGCCACTATTCCTTCAATATCGTTAGCCCCGTTGTAAGCTTTAAAGATTTGAACCAGTTCGTAATTAGTTTTTAATGGAAACTCTTGCCCTGTTAGATTAATGAAGTATTTCCAGGCTTTATTTCTATTCCATAGTTCTTCCATGCACACTAGTTCTGGTTCCAATACTGTTTTAGTTCCCCATCGGACATCATAGCGTTTACTACAAATGATCACATTTTCAAAGCAGTTGGCAATGTTTGTCATTGCTTTAAATATAGCACCTGAACTCTTCGAATCGACATGTATACAATACGTATTTTGAGGTCTATAAATAGCTCGTAGAAGCCTTTCACTTTGTTCAACATCTGTATACATCAACATACTAAATGAGATAGGAAACTGTTTTTCAACTTTAGTTAGAGAGTCAGTAATATATCCTCGCTCAGATATATACCTTGAACAGTTTTTAGTCATCTTTATGTATTCCTGTGGTGTAATAGCCACTTTTGGATTATGTTCTGATAGTTTTACTGCTCTATCGGTCTCATTGTTGTCACCCTCTATCAACAAGTCACATCTTACATCTCTTCACCTGTCTTTCAGCTGGTAAAACCTTCTGTTCACCAGGGCAGAACTTTCTAATTTCTCCTCTAATATTATTGCCCTTTTCTTCACATTGGACAATCCTTTGATATAACCGGACTTAGTTTTAGATAATTCGAAACTGCTAAAATTACCTTTCAGTTCAAGAATTGTAACACTCAGGTTATAGTTAATCACACTGTCTCTTTTATCATTATTATTGTCTGCAAAAGTATTGACTGTCTCAATTTCCTTCTTTGGAGATGTTTGTCTATCCACAGACTTGTACAGTAACAAATATAATAGGGTACCCCATACTGTAAACGTTACCCAAACAAACATGAACTTCACAAACGTCCTGGCCATAGAGATCTTCAAACATCAAGTCAGATGCCCTCGGGATCTTAAAGGGAAAGATACATATAGATATAAAATAGGCATAACTTAATATTAAAATTTCACAAGTCCATATCCAGCATTACAAAAGTTTGATAGAATAACACAATGAATCTAATAAGGAAATGTTCTAACTTGCATAACTAAATATTTTTTCTTCTTTAAATATTATGTGTGTGTGCCTGTGCGTGCGCATGTTTGTGCGTGTGTCTGTGTGGTATGCGGTGTGTGTGCATGCATGCGTACGTGTGTATATTTATATGTCTATGTCCGACTCTCTTTGTGTGAAATATTTTTGTGTGGTGCGTTAATCAAATTTTGTTTGACCAAAAATCGTAAAATATTACAGTAAAGTTAATAAGGATATTATAAACTTGTATTGCTGAGATTTTGTTTATGGTTCCAACTAGAAATGGCGGAGTTATGGTCATTGAATTAGTGAAATTGGCCTGAATAAAGAAATGAAAATAGATAATTTGCAAGTTATAATTATGTTTTTGCTTTTAATACAGATTCCCAAGTCCCTCTCTAAACATTGTAGTATAATGTATGGGTTCAATTAGAAAAGGACCAGATCAATAACACACGATGAAGGATTTCCGAGTCAGACTTGGGAACTGGAAGTAAACACTTGATGTGTTGCAAATTGGTGAAAAATTATCATTTTTAGCAAATTTTAGAGAAGACTGACCCTTACATTATAAGCATGCTAATTTTGTATACATTCATTACTGTGTGGTCCCTGGAAAACATCATCAAAAGTATCTTTATCTGTCTTAAAAGTCCCATGATAACTTTCAAATTGCTTAGAAAGAATAAGGAGTTTGCGCGTAAAATAATGAAAGAACAATCTTCTGTTTCAAGAAATTATTGTTGAAGTGCACGTGTTTTTCTTTTCGTCACGAAACATTTTTTGTCAGAAATCGTTTCTAATCAATTGCAATATCATAAGACAATACTTCACAATATTTTATTTTGTACTTTCGATTTAAAGAGCAATGTTATTGGAATGTATGATACAATTGTGTTAATGTATCAGCCAAGCTTTTGAGAAAATTTGCCTTATTTATATAAGTACTTAATTCGAACATCTATTAGTCCGTCTCCGTGGTCGAGTGATTAGAATTGCTGACTTAAAATCTATCATTAGGGTCATGGGTTCGCTACCGACCATGTCTCTTTATGTGAGAAAGTTGGCAGTTTCTTACGGAGAATAGGGTTCTTGTATTAGTCCTTCCCAGGAAAGATGGATAGGTATACTACTTGTAAAATGACTGAAATAAGGTTGGAACGGGCGTTGCCCATTTCAACAACCACCACAAGATAAAATATTTAGTTATTTGCAATCAAAATGGTGCATTTTTTCAAGAAAGCATACAATCCTTCTTATTTTCCTAGCGTCGATGAAGTCAGATTCATATGCTGTGTAAATAAAGGATCCCAGACGACCATGTCTTCATTACTCTTTGAAGTATTGTTCTTTAATTTTCTGGAATCGTCATTTACATACGCTTGTTTATAAATCAGCATACAAGTTGACTTCTAGTATATTGACATAACGTCTTGTGTTATTTTTACTCAACCGGCTATTGTACATCCAACCGAACCTCGTTCTTTGTTATTTAAATTATCCTTTAAACAATTTATACGTAGATTTTAACTATGAGGTCTTCTGACTCCAAATTTGGGCAAGTATGTTTCTTTCAATGGGGATATTTATGAATAATTGCGATGTTAAAAGGCTAACAACTTATATCCTGATCAAACGACAAATAACGAACTCATTGGGGCCATTTAAATGTGTTCCTTATACCCGGAGTTTGTTATATCCATAAACAATTTTTATACAAAATACAGAAAGAAAAAACACTCGGGCAGAGAAGATATGTTCCTTATATCCGGATTTTCGCTATATCCGAAGTCGTTTTATACGGCGTTTACTGTTATTCGTAGCGCAGAGCTCTGCTTGTAGCGAAATATATTTTAGTAGGCACTAGGTACAAATGGGTAAATTTAATAAAACCAACACGGAAAAAAACAATTTGTGACATGCATTAATTTGTGTTTTTTTCTTCTGGTATATGTGTTCAAAAACTTCCGGTCCTCACAAGTTTTGGCAATGATTATTCATATTTCTTCTTGTCAAATGCATGACAATGGCTTTGATATAAAAAACTAGCACATGATGCATGACTGTAAATTAGTTAACTTAGCGTTGAATTTTAAACGTATACAGATACATGTATTGTACTCTTTATTTTTGAGTAATAAAGATCCTATCTTTCTTCATGTCTTTAAACTTTGCTTTTAGTCCCAGGACACAATTACAAGTAGCTCTTATTTAACCAAGAAAGATGTCTTACCGGCGGAAATGACCATTATTTGTACCAAAAACATTCCTAACTTTTACTTTTTAAATCGATGAACATGTTCGAAATAAAGAGCAGTAATTTTTCAATGATATTGCAAAAAATAAGATAGGCTTCCTGGGAAAAAACGATTTGAATGCAAAAGAAATGAATATGTCAACATTGTTTTAGAGTGAATAGAACATGGTTCTATCATTATCCTATCCGTGTATTCATTTTACATTATCAATAAATTCAAAGTGTTCCTGGGACTTTTATAATTACTGATACTGTACGATCATATCAAAAGTTATTACATACCTTAACTTGGCACTTTCTGTATCAAACAACACAGTTTCCAAAATTTAAAAATATTCATAATGTTTACACTACTAACAATGCATCCTTATACCCTATGAAAATCAACTCTATCAGGTTACGATAGGAAAACAAAAATACAGACGTGTCTTATTCATTTAGAATTTAATTAAGTACATACAATCTGATGTGCCACCAAAAAACTCACGTATCACAATATGTTGCGTGACCTAATTTGAACCTTCACCCAGTGTCATGATAACAGAGCATTATGGGTACAAAAGACGATAACATCCATCTTTCGCCTTAACGGGTTTGTTTATAAAACGATACCAAACTAAATAAGACTGAAAGATTAGATTGAGACCTGTAATGTACGCACTTTTAATTGCCGGACCATTGTGAGGGTCAGTCAAACTCACGATAATCAACGTCAACATTTGAAAGAAAACATTCCAATGGGAGTAAGAGAGTTTTTGCGCGACTTTTCTCCAATACAGGCGCGGTTTAAAGTACATATAAAACTTAACGTGAAAATGTAGAAAAAGTACGAACATTTTGTATGTATCTGCAGATAGCTATACACACATTTGGTGTCTGCAGTATTAAAAATTTAATCGGTACACGTGCCCGTCTAATAAGTGTTTACACGTTAGTCCAATAACTGACGTTTATACTTTACATATTAAGTATTGTTTAAAGTGCCAGGATCACTTTGACTTTACTGATAATGTAAAATTAATATACTGACAGCATAATGATTGAACCATGTTCTATTCACTCTAAAACAATGTTGACATATTCATTTCTTTTGTATTCAAATCGCTTTCTCATGAAAAAGAGTTGCTAGGAAGCTTTTTTTATTTTTCGCAATACCATTGAAAACAATGTCGCTTTATATGGCTAACATTTAAGAATGTTGATCGTACAAATAAAGGTCAGTTCCGCCGCTAAGACATCTTTCTTGGTAAAATAAGAGCTACTTGTCAATGTAGTCCTGGGAGTTTAAAGAGTAGAATTACTTTTATGACCATTTTAATATAATTATGTACTTAAAACAACATAATGTACCTGTTAAATCTAGCATTGTTGCAATTTATGCATTGGCAAACCTCCTTTTTAACCATTGTGAAAGCCTTTAGCAGTTGCAATACGTGTTAGTTCCCTTTCCCAGTATAAATTCAATTGAAACGGATCAAACTTTTCCTTTGGCCAAGCCAAAACACATAAACTTCACTAAAATCTCATTCTAGGGCTCAAATTGTCTATACATCTCTTCTTATCGCTTAGGTGACACCCATGTAAAAAACATAACAAAAATTTTGACAAAAAATGCTCAATGTGGATGTTTACATACGATCAATTCTTTTACAAATCATAAGAAGTAGTTATCTTAATGTCTTGTACAAGAAACTTTTATATGTGTAATATGTGGTCTAAAACCAGTAAACTAAACATGCACATTTCATCGTTAGACTTATTGCTATTTGATGATAGAATAGAGAGCTAAATTTCTAATCAATATAATCTGTCACTTTAATTCCATCAACATTACAAAAAATTGTATGACCCGCATAATGAAAAATTAAGAGCAATTAGCTAATTGATACCAAATGGAATTATGTGGAGAAAAAGAATTTGAAACAAACACGCAACATAGAGCATGCATGCCGTAATCTGAAGGCAATGTTATCTTGGTTAATTACGATAAAGAAAAAAAAGTGAATGTACATTTTATAAATGTTTCTGACCACCAGTTGATTATATTTTTATCCATCACCAAAGGTGGAGGGATACTGTTTTGGCGTTGTCAGTCTGTCCGTCCGAGACCATAACTAAGGAACCAATGGATAGAATTGAATGAAACTTAAAATAAGTATACAATAGAATAATGCCGCGGCGTACACGTAGCTTTCGTCAAATTTGCATAGTATCTCCAGAGGTATTGCCCTTTAATTGTTATTTTCTTCTACATTGTGTATATTCAATATGAAAGCATTAAACTTCTATTTCTCTTGAACCGGTTATCAAAATTTAATTGTTACTGGCTCAAATAATTTATGATCACTTTTTCTAATATGCCCACCCTGCCCCCTGGAATGTGTAAAGGGGATGTAAAGCGCTTTTCCTAAATATTCAATACATTTAACTTACAACAACTGAGTTCTGTATGACTATAAGATGCAGAAAAAATCTTTTTTCTGAAAAGGCTTGTCAGAATTTATTTTGTTTAGCACAAATTATCAATTTTGTATTCATTCAGAATGGAAAATTTAGAAACTTGATTTTTACAGAAATGAGGCCTTTAAGGGGATGTTGTGCTTTTCTTACATAATTATTCTATATAGAAACTTTGGAATTCTTGTTTGAAGCTAGTTGTACTGATTATCGTTCTTTATGACTGCAACTGGATAAAAAAATTATCCCTTCGGAGATGAGGCACCAGTGGGGTGGTGCAATTGTAAAAATGATTTTTTTTCTGAAACAGACAAACCAATATACTTTCCAGTTTTTTTTTCAGTTATTTGTTTCATTTGGAGAGGGACATAAATTCACTGAATTTGCTTGTTAACGCTAGCCGTTGCATCACATCACAAAACATTTGAGTTACGATATCGTAATGGTTTCTAACTGATATCTCATTGATTGCTAATTGATCCTTTACTGATAGATTACTAATTGATATCTCAATTGTTTCGCTTTCTTGCAATAGACGCTTTAAGCTTTAATTTGTTCCTTTCCGATTCAATAGAAAATAATGAGTAACTATTATTTAACAGAATGGGTTTTGTAACGATCATTAAACAGTGCACTAACTTCTTTCAAGTTATTACAAATACTTCAGTCTCTTGTAACACTTTGTAGCAGAGTGGACTCAAAATGAGAAATTCTCCGATAAAATACTATAATTCTCTAAAATTATTCCTGAACTGAAATACACTCTTCCATGAAACAGACTCATGCAATTCAGGGTAATTCTAAATATACTGAACAAAACAACAGTATAGGTGGAGAAGATGTTGTAAAGTTTAATATTAAAACTTCCACTAACCTTCAGTATAATATTATGATCCTGTTTCGATACAAGAACTATTCAGCGCTATTACTTTGGATTTTTCCTTGAAACAGCATCTCTTTCAAGAAGATCCTGGTGTAGTGCTTCAACGTTTCCTACTATATACTCTAAAACAATCAAGAAGATCCTGGTGTAGTGCCTCAACGTTTCCTACTATATACTCTAAAACAATCAAGAAGATCCTGGTGTAGTGCTTCAACGTTTCCTACTATATACTCTAAAACAATCAAGAAGATCCTGGTGTAGTATACTCTAAAACAATCAAGAAGATCCTGGTGTAGTGCCTCAACGTTTCCTACTATATACTCTAAAACAATCAAGAAGATCCTGGTGTAGTGCCTCAACGTTTCCTACTATATACTCTAAAACAATCAAGAAGATCCTGGTGTAGTGCCTCAACGTTTCCTACTATATACTCTAAAACAATCAAGAAGATCCTGGTGTAGTGCTTCAACGTTTCCTATTCTCTAAAACAATCAAGAAGATCCTGGTGTAGTATACTCTAAAACAATCAAGAAGATCCTGGTGTAGTGCCTCAACGTTTCCTACTATATACTCTCAAACAATCTTAATTTTGCCACATGCAAGCAATAACATGGCAATTCCCTTTTCGTTTCCATGATCACCTGTTTTTCTCCGCAGTCTGTACTGATTAATTACTCTGTGAGTCCAAATTTAGAAACATGGGCAAATGATGAGATCA
>JAFMSR010000016.1:4626871-4637426 GCA_022818135.1 Saxidomus purpurata
TAAAGGCTGTATTGTTGACATAATACGTATACGTATATACTTAATGTGTATATAGGTCCGTGGCAACACCAAGTATAGACTGATCCAACGGAGCGAGGTGTTGAGACCCCTGGAATTTTGAAAATTCGCATTGAAATTGGTCCGGCCCAAAAGGCTCCATTCCATGGTCGGGTCCCTACAATCTGGGTTGGATCCTCTTTCGAAAAAAATTTGAACCCGCCCCAGCCAGTCCTCACCATTAAAATTAAGTTTGTATGAGTGTCCTAGCGTGATTTAAAACAGTTATTATTGTATATAAATTATATTACTTTACCTCCTTGGCTACTCGAATTCTCGCTGCCGCTATTCATGGCGTCAATCTGTCAACGGAAAGGTTTCCCGCGTCCTTTTTGAATGATAAGTTTTAAGTTTTAAATTTTAAGAATTAAATTTTAAATATTAAGAATTAAATTTTGAATATTAATTTTAAATGTCCCTCCAGCGCTTCCATAAGAATTCTCATGTATTTATTACTGCCTTTGTACGTTTTTTACGTGTTAAGGGACTTGCTTTTAAAAGCTGGGAAGTCTAGGAATCTTACTTTGTCCGTGACTGTCTCCGGCCGTGGACACAAAGACTAAGGATACGGAGTGGATAGTAATACATCATTTTTGTACTTAGAAAACGCGAGGTTTTTCTTTGTTCATGCATATTTGAGTATTCTGAACAGTTTTCATATACACTGAACACCTTTTTGTACGTGCGTGACAAATATGACCGAAACCTTTCAAAGTATTCTTATGTTGGGTTTATATGTCTACAGTTCCTATGGATGCTAGAAAAACGTCACAACCGCGTGGTAAATAGTAAGTTTTGACTTCAAAGTCTTTCAATGCTGCTACATTTGTATTTCAACATGTTTGTTAATAGGTGCGGCTTTAAAGCTCGGATCAGTCCCATTACGAAACTTTACCAGAATAAACAGGACATGCAACGTTTAATCTAATGCACGTTGAATAGGGAAATATGTTCATGTTTGATTATATATTTATTAAATCGTCTTTTCATTACAATGTTCTACAACCAAACATCAACTTTTGAAATACAACGGATTTCCATAGCACTTCTTGTTGATAAATCAGCTCTAACTGGTAACTATTATCATGTAAGAAATAAACATTCCTCACGGCTATATGAAAGACAAATACAAATATCAAGAAATGCACTTTCTTTTCGATGTGGGACAGATCTGAAAGTGTTCGCGCCAATAAAGCACGTGGTCGTGTTATAAATAATTGTCATTGGAACACTTCGGCGATATGCCGCAAAGATCTTTCTTCAGTATAGCTTAGTGGGAAGACACCATGGAAGCTGTCCAATCGACAAGATGGCGGCCTTTTGTTGCAAATTCTGACTTTCCTGAAATGTTCGTAGTACTTTAAGTTTAAATCAATAGATCTATATTTTGACATTAAAATGTTGTACAGAAAAAGATAATAGTAATGTTGTCATCCATTTCTTATAAAATAACGAAATGCGAGCATGGCCGTGAGACTTCTGACATGAATATTGGTAAGGTTTCCCCATCGTACCCATCCTGACAATCAAATAAAGTGCGCTTTAGCTAGTAAATAGTACATATCGCTACGATGTACGAGTTGAGTTACATCATCGAAACAACAATTATATGATCGTTAGTCAAGTATTGAAAGCTATATTTTGATTGTAAAGGAAGGAACCAGTGCTGATAGAGTGGGGCCCGATTAAAGTATGTGTTTACTAATAAAAGTTATGAAAACGCCACTTACTCACCCTAACATGCCACATTAAAAGTTGCATGGGTCACTATGTCTTTAAATGATTAATTTCCTACCTTTATAGGAGAGATCGTGTTTGCAAACAAAACGCAGCATTACGCAATATTTTCTACTGATAAGACATAACTCGGGATAGGCAGAAGCCGGTAGTGTTGGTGGTGTGTTTAATGGTCGTAACTTTCTTAAAACAAAGATAAATATGTCAATGGAAAGCTAATAAAACGCACAGTGTATTCAGAACTTTTAAGTTTAGTTAAAATTCAAAATGAAAAAATCGCGAACGCATGTTGAGCACTATGTCTGCTAGTGTAATTAACGCATTGTTAATTTTAAATAAGCCCCCGACACGGTCGCTGCCATATTGAAATAGGGACGTTATGGTGTTTGCATTACGGTCTATGGGAAAAATACTAAATATTCTATTTTTGACTATATCCTAGGGGATGGTCCTCCGATGCTCACTTGTCATGTAACGGAGGAAATAAATGGGGTTAACTTACGGGGCCTTAAACTATTAAAAAAAAAGAAGTATCTCCTTTGTTTCAGGGAACATCACATTAAAAAAATTAATTTTAAGACGGTAAGATATAACGGCCCGATTTTAAGGGACATCACCCTTACAAACATATGTAAAGATGTCAATAATCACCTCCCCTGTTTAAGAGTAAATCACGGTCAACAAATGTTTAAGTCAGCAAAGGTTATCTCTCTTGTTACAGAGAACGTTGTAGCGGATAACACCTTTGTTTCAAATACATTTGGGTAGATCTTTGTCGTTGTAAAACGTATTGCACAAATATTAAGAAAACAAATCATACACTTGTTTATTCTGTACAATACAGACACATGTAAATAGCAAGCAATTCAAAGGTAATAAGTGGGGTTAACTTACGGGGCCTTAAAGGGGTTTATATGTCTCTCTCTCTCTCTCTCTCTCTCTCTCTCTCTCTCTCTCTCTCTCTCTCTCTCTCTCATCATCATCATCATCATCATCATCATTACTCTGATAAAAATACGACTTCATGTTGATTTCAGTTACGCACCTCTTAATATCTTGTAAACCATCAATTAAGAGAGTAGACCTAGACATTTGTATCATTAAGTATCCACACTACAAATGTACCTTAAATAAGTCAGGTGCATTGAAAGTCGTCTAACGCTATCGGTTACAGAATATAGATTAGGGGCTCCGAAAAAATTATATTTTTCATATTCATAATAAATTTATTTCGCTATAACGTTTCTGATTATCAGTATGTGTGCACTTATATGGTAAACCCAAACATAATCATGTGTGCTTCCGGTCTCCGTGTCAAAAAAGTCCGGCCTCCGTATCAAAAAAGGTAAGGTCCGACG
The DNA here is from genome assembly GCA_022818135.1 of Saxidomus purpurata. Classification (NCBI taxonomy): domain Eukaryota; kingdom Metazoa; phylum Mollusca; class Bivalvia; order Venerida; family Veneridae; genus Saxidomus; species Saxidomus purpurata. Next base: position 4,630,024 of record JAFMSR010000016.1, read on the forward strand.
CCGTTTTTTGTGTGTTTTTCGTTTGAGATTTGGTTTTAGGGGGAGGGGATATTTGGGCACTTTTCGCTCTAAAACACTTGAAAATTGGTATTTTCGATCGGCATTTAAATGTTATGGTCGCGAGGTAGACCAGAAGCACACATCCTGTTTGTCCGTACCGGGTCGAACAGAAATTGCGGTAAGGCACATATATACTGAAACAAACAAAAAAACAGGGCAACAAAAAACGCAATATCTTTTACTCCTCACGAATACACATTCCACTGTTTATACTGAATTGTTACTTCTTTCAATTATGGTACGGCTAACAGAAGTGCAGAGGGGTCATAAACTGATGAATATTTAGAAATTTGATCATGAAAGATAGATCTTTATACTATTTTAGGTTACATCTAATACATTCCTATAAAACCACCTTGAAAGTTTTCCATGTGTTTCTTTTTTCCTTCAGTATACTTAGTACGATATTGTTCATCAAGTTCAGATAACAAGTTGACGTAAATTTCACAACTGATTCAGTTGAAGTAAACTTATTGTACTGCAATAATGAAATTCATCTTAATCTGTGTCTGCATTACAATTTCGGAGGCTAGACAGAATCATGATCCTTTCAATAACGTTATAAATGACGTCAATAATGACGTCAAAATTGAACTTTTTTCGGACAGTTCGATAATTCGTGAGCTAATTCAGCGCGTAGAGCTCCTCGAAGCACGTGACACCAGTTATGCGCAAGAAATTGTTGAACTGAAGCAAGAAATGAGCAATCAAAAGAATGAGATGGCAGCCTTACGCAAGAAGATTTTCAAACAAGACCGCCAGATATCTAGGCTAATGCTACGCTTACTTCTATGTGAAAGAATACCATCGACTTCTCCAAATAAAGATAAAGCAGATGCTGATTTGACAACTACTGAAAATAAAGGTAACATTATAAAGCTACATACAAGTATGCCAAAACAACAGTTGGTTTAATTTGTATATCGTGATAATATAATTAACCTTAAGGATAATGAGGACAAAATTGATAAAGCTCAACACATAAAACCTAATAGGGCGATGGTGGTCTGTCTTCTTTGCTTATCTGCGAGGTTCTTTTCCTTGTTGTTCACTATCAATATATGTGACTTTATTTCATTCCCTTTAAAAGTTTGAGTTATGCATAAATAAAGTGCGACAAATCTAGAATTTGTTGTTCTGGCGTGTGTACGACAACTACCTTATATGTCGTATCGGCGCGTTTGTTTGTCATTCTGGCTCCCTCCGTCAGCGCCTGGAAGAAATCAGAAATCAGCCAGCATAGGCATCTGATTTCCATAATGAATACATATAGCTCGTTTGTAGTATGGAACGCCACTGCAGCCTTCTGATAGTATTATTTCTGTATGTGCTGTTCAGTTTCCAGATTGTTAGTAGCAATAACATCATGTTCTGTGCATTTCTCAAGTCGTTCTGTAGTTAAGACAGTTTGTCATGTGCATGTATCATTTCGTCATGTGCATTTGTCAATATTCTATTTACATTTTCTATGTCGTTCAGTAGTTACGCCAATTTGTCCTTTGCATATCTTATTTTGCCCTGTGCATTTGTCAATTTGTTATATATGTATATTTTCTATGTCGTTCAGTAGTAACATCAGTTTGTCCTGTGCATATATTTCGTGCTGTGCATTTATGTTCCGCATAAAAAGCAAGACGGATTGAAGGACAAAGAGCAGTTTTGACGTTTATTGTTCTTGGAAAACATTCGAAAATGTATACTTTTAGTACATATGGATAATTACCTTAAGTTCAAAGTTAAAACATATCATAAAACAATTAAGAAACTTGTAAAACAAATTAAGCTGAAGACCTTAATTAGGGAATTAACAGTATTTGCTTTGTATATATTTCAAGTATTAAATATGACTTATCAATTTCTTCAGAAAACAGAATACGGCGACAAGCTGTCGTGGCCGTTGCCTTTAGTGTCGGTCTCACGCACAGCATACACCACATGAGCGGCCCCCGGAATATAGCTTTTGATCACGTGGAGACCAACACCGGAAACGGCTACAACTCCTTTAACGGCGTCTTCACGGCTCCCGTTTCTGGTACCTACGTTTTCTATACATCCGTCTTGGCGTTCAACGATGACGAATTACGGTGTCAACTTGTCGTAAATGGACAAAATAAAGCGCATGTGTATGCACGAGGAACCAATGGTCTCCACGACCAAGGAGGTCAAGCCATCATCGTACAGCTTCAAGTAGGGGACTACGTCGCTGTCCAGAATTCCGCCTATGATGACTCCATTTACGGAGATATCTACTCGACATTTTCCGGTTTCCTTCTTCAGCTGGACTACACACAACCGGGTTCTATTGTCGGTTAAATGATATGGCTTACAATTCGGTAAAATACCAATAAAATTAGAGCTGCCAATTATTTCTTATTTATGATGATTAATATTGCCATATGAAAGTTTTACTGTAAATACGCATTATCTATGATCGCAATTAGTTCTATTGAACGCCGGTGCTGCCTTCTGATACTATTTTTCTGTATGTGCTGTACACTTTCCAGGTTGTTTTGTAGCAATAACATTATGTTCTGTGCATTTCTCAAGTCGTTCTGTAGTTAAGACAGTTGGTCCTGTGCATGTATCATTTCGTCTTGTACATTTGTCAATATGTTATGTGCATTTTCTAAGTCGTTCTGTAGTTGCAACAGTTTGTCCTGTGAATGCATTATTTATGCTGTTTAACCTTTTTTGCCAAAAGGTAAGTTTAAAGAAGTAAATGATACATGGACATGACAAAATGTCTCGATAATATAATGATTTGAAAAATGCACAAAGCATAAATGTTTTTGCTACAAAACACACTGGAAAGTGCACCGCACATACGCCAAAAATAGTATAAGAAAGCAACTCCGGCGTTCCATATAGTAGCGCTTCATTTAGCAGATACGATAGTTAGTACAAATGTACTTGGTAATTTTTTACCAACTCTATATTCATTTTAATGAAAAATTACATTTGATAGCAAGCCGCTATGGGCGCAGAATGCGAAATGTTTAGTGGCTACTGTGGTAAGTTTTGTGACTACGGCGGTCCTTTGAAAACCTTTAGTCTTATGCGAGTCAACAGTAGGGGATTTGACTAAAGTTTTATGAAACATACTCTTCTAATCACAAAACCTGTTATTGGTATTGAATCACAGGAGGTAGAATCCTTCTCGAATGAGTTATGTCCCTTTTTGCCAAGCTATGTCTCTCATGTCTATACGTGAGATGTTGATTTGTGTAATTGAATTTCTTGGCCCGATTTTTTCCTTCTTTCTTTTATATGAAAATACTACGGTGTTCCGTTTGGACCATCGCGGTTTTTATTTTTCTCCCCATACCACGATGCTCGAAACTACGATGATGAAAGTCGAAACCACGATGATGAAAACACGAAACCACGATGGTGAAAGTCGAAAGTCGAAATTACGATGGTGAAAGTCGAAATCACGATGGTGAAAATACGAAACTACGATGATGAAAACACGAAATCACGAAACCACGATGGTGAAAACGCGACATAATTTCGCGTTTTCACCATCGTGGTTTCGACTTTCACCATCGTGGTTTCGACTTTCGACTTTCACCATCGTAGTTTCGACTTTCACCATCGTGGTTTCGACTTTCACCATCGTGATTTCGACTTTCACCATCGTGGTTTCGACTTTCACTATCATGGTTTCGACTTTCACCATCGTGATTTCGACTTTCATCATCGTGGTTTCGACTTTCACCATCGTGGTTTCGACTTTCAGCATCGTAGTTTCGACTTTCACCATCGTGATTTCGACTTTCACCATCGTGATTTCGACTTTCACCATCGTGGTTTCGACTTTCACCATCGTGGTTTCGACTTTCACCATCGTGGTTTCGACTTTCACCATCGTGGTTTCGACTTTCACCATCGTGGTTTCGACTTTCATCATCGTGGTTTCGACTTTCACCATCGTGGTTTCGACTTTCACCATCGTGATTTCGACTTTCATCATCGTGGTTTCGACTTTCACCATCGTGGTTTCGACTTTCACCATCGTAGTTTCGACTTTCATCATCGTAGTTTCGACTTTCACCATCGTGGTTTCGACTTTCGCCTTCCTGTTGCGCATGTCATTCGCGTACAGTGTACAGCATTTCCCGATAGTATAGTTTCAGACAGAGACGTTTTACACTAGCTAAAATCCCATACAACTTTAAGTGGAAGATTCTATTATAAATAACCGCTCAAAATAGGGGTGTACCATATACCATAAGTAGCCAGGTATCGATCGATAAATACAACGTGTACTACCCGACCTTTAGTGTGAGTTGCATTGTTTAAAAAAAAATATTTACATTCAAAGTTTGTAATTAAATAAATACATCTCGATGCTGTTTAATTTCACAAAATTCGTAACAAAGTTGAAACGGAAATACAGTATAATAATAGGTACTTTCCGTGACTGAATAGAATACGATCGCACATCTTGAAAATTTAGAATCTAACTTCAAACTTTTTTTTAAAACGATAATATTACAATCCCATTCTTACGGTGTCAATGTATAATGGACACATTTAAATAGATCTGTACAGGTATTTACGAGCATGTTGTGAATAGATATCCCTTATACAAAAAGAGTGACATCGATGAGTGTTCCCGAGACCTTCATAAGTACAAAAGTTATTCTTTCACGGTTTTGTTTGTACTCGTGTGTACAAGTTATTACATACATGAAGTAAATTCCGAGACTGTTGTGATTTCACCAACTTGCGCGCAGCCAGTGAGTTGATATGTCATAGAACTGTTACACTTATTATTATCATAATAATGTGTGTGTAGCCAATGACACTGAAAATAAATTTGCACGCAAGAGTAAATATAGCGGTCACACTGACGACTAGTCTAAAGGGGTATCAATACCCCCAGACCACCCAAAACCTTTATGTGATGTGCCCCTTTGATTGTAACGTTCTAGTTGGAAACAAAATGCCCGTGTCAAAAGTATTCAGTTTTTTATCACAGTCACATAGTTTGTCGTTTTCCCGTCGTTTTATTGTAATGAAACTCGTTAGTATATGTTTTCTTTATCATTGATTCTATGTTTTTACATCAAAACGTAAAGTAAAAATATATAGTAAGTTAAAGAGTGATAACATGGTCTCGCTGCACAACATGGTGCTATCAAGTTTGGTCAATGAACATTCACAATTTTCCATATTTTCATCCTGTATAATACATGTACATATTCATGAAATAAACAAATTGTATATGAGATAAAATAACCCGTCTGCCATGTCTGTCGTTTCATTTTCATGTTAAAATTTGTTAATTTGAATTTTTTTCCGAGACTCGTTAACCCGAACTCTTTCCCGGAAAGAAAAGGATAGGAGAAGCCATAGGCTTTCAAGGTAAAACGAAAAGTTTCGTGTTCACTGCCGGGCTGGCATTACATGTAGACTGGAAATATTGATTTCACAGAAAAGAAATTTCAATTTTGAACAAGTAAAGATTTCGGCAGGCAGGTAAATTTGTCCGAAGCCGAATACGGCAAAAGTGTTTGAATAGATAACAAGTGTTGCGATTTATTATTATTATGATCAATTTCGGAAAAACATTTTCTTCTCATTTTGGTAAAACATGGACAGGACGATGTGAAAAAGGCATTTTATGAAAGAGGTATCACATGATCATCAATTATGTAGGATGGGGTACTGCACCTTTAATTGAAAATAAGCAGCTAATACTATTCGTTATTTCTTAAAGCACTGCATTGTACAAATATTGTCATACGCATAAAGACAATTCAAACAAGGCTTGAGAATATGCACCCAAAACTGGGATTTCCGGTTTTATTTAAAAAATGACTTCATTAGATACTAGTTCTAGCGTAAAGTCCCGGGAACATAATTACATTTAAAATAATTCATGAACTTGCGGTAGCGATTTAGATTATCAGCAAGAGATATATTGAATCATTCACAAAGAAATGACCCCTGTCCCTGAATCACCGCAGGAATACTACACAGTGTAATATTATATATATTTTCTCCCATATAAACAACATCTCGGCGGATTGTAGCTACTTCAGACTTTTGGATTTTTTGCAACGGGCTGTAAATATTACAAATACTCGTATCACACGGTAATATAATAATGTGTTTCATTTTCTTATTTTGGAATCCAGACATTCGTGTGACCCCGTAAGAATCTACGGGTCCAAACTCTGGTTATGAAGATTGGTTTTGCGGCACAACCTGTCAACAAATATAATTGAGTAACACGGATATTTCATACTGACCTTGAATTTGGTACAAGCTGCGCTTTTCTGACCTCTCGGGGATAAAATTAGGTGTAACCTCACGACTTTGTGTATCACGGCTTTGAGAAGCTATCGTTTGGTAATAAATTACACCGACTCCAATGATCTGTTGCTTCAAAACTTTCTTAACTCTATGCCACTACGCCAATTTTACAGAAAACGGACTGGTGATTGGACAGTGCATAAACTGCCACATGTAGTTACTTTCCGGGTCATGTACAGTAAATGCAAACTGGCTGAGATACAGATTGTTCAGGTTTTTTTTTTTTTAATCATGAATTCTTGACAAGTCCACTAAAAATAGTCGAGAGGTTAAGATCGCCGGTCATTTTTTTATGTCACGCTAATGACGTGAATAGTTGAGAAAGACGACACTGTCTTTCGGAGGATGAAGTATTTGACTAAACTGTCAATCACTAGCGATTTTAAATCCGTTGAAATCTTTTTACCTTGTGCATAAGATCTGCCACATTTACTTGTCTTCATTTTGTATTTAATGACGTAAAGAAAGGTTTATACTAACGACGTGAATGTACTAACGACACCCCTATTTTAAGCGGTAATTTTATAATGGATTCTCCCACTTTATGTATCGATGTATCGGTTTTTTTGTAAGAGGCGTAGTTAAACTAATATGAAATGCTGTAGATCAACGGCCACGGCTGTATGTTTTATCAATGAAGTAGGCTTACGTCAGTCATGCGTAGATCAAGACCGCAGTCATCCATTGTATTATTTGCCGAGATAGCATTGACCATGCGCAACAGGAAGTCGAAACTACGATGATGAAAGTCGAAACTACGATGGTGAAAGTCGAAACCACGATGGTGAAAGTCGAAACCACGATGGTGAAAGTCGAAACTACGATGATGAAAGTCGAAACTACGATGATGAAAGTCGAAACCACGATGGTGAAAGTCGAAATCACGATGGTGAAAGTCGAAATCACGATGGTGAAAGTCGAAACTACGATGATGAAAGTCGAAACCACGATGATGAAAGTCGAAACCACGATGGTGAAAGTCGAAACCACGATGGTGAAAGTCGAAACCACGATGATAA